>JAAAKL020001194.1:0-32571 GCA_010016065.2 Carybdea cf. marsupialis auct. non (Linnaeus, 1758)
ATATATATATATATAAACTATAAAATGCCTAGAGGCTAGCTACAAAGCTTTCGGTTAAAAAACCTTCTTCATGTGTATATGTGTATATATATATATATATATATATATATATTCTGCGAGTTAAAGATAGTCTGAGAATTTATCTACATTTGAAACCTTAGCATTTAGCATTTAAAAAGTGGTTTGAATATTACAGGGTCGAGCAAAAGTTTGTAGCTATTCTTACTCTTCATTTTGTGCTGGTGTAACTGTACAAATGATCTGTTGTCAACGTATAAACTATCCCTGTCTAAATTGCAATTAAGATGCTTCCAAGTTTTGTCACAGAGTGTCCTTTCAATTAGAACAAAATGGCCTAATACTATATAGGTGTAAACCCTTAATGTGAAAAGGACTTCCATTAGTAGCATTTCTTCAAGTACCGATTTAAGACTTGGAGTTCAAGTTTTGTTTGCAAATGCGCAATGTCCATAGAATTACTTATGTAAGATTTGGTCTTCATTCTTCCTCTGAATGTTGGATTTGAAACGCCATAGGTTTACAGTAGTGTTGATTTTAAACAAACAGAGTCTCCGAGATTTCGAAGGGGCATCAAGTATGTTTGCTACTACATGAAGCATTATTCATTACTTTAAAATCAGCTCTATTGATATGATGAATCAGGTCCTTCATGCACATGCTTATGTTCTTTGCTTGACAGGAGAGACTGATATTTCAAAACGCGTTCAATATGCAAACTCGCTGCTTCCAAACATAAAGATGATTGTTTTCTAAATAGAGCGTTCTATGAGTAAAAGGTCACTGTCGAGGTTCAGAGAATGAGATTGTGTAATACAACCTTCCACATGTTATCTATTGCTAAACAATAGATCTACTTTGTTTTCAATCTTAAATCTAAGATAGAAAAGAGTTAAGAGTAGCTCTAATTAATGGCCAAGGCCATTTGTGGTTTATTAAAGACAACTCCAATAAATTTATCTGTCAAGGAAACCACATTCTTGTTTCGTTGTGGTCATAGCGTCTAACCGGCAAGAGATGATCTACCAGTAGCCTCTAACAACGTATAACGGCGCTTTGTGTCTTTCCATTACCTTAATTACTCGGCTCGGTACAAGAGATTTGGGGGGTTCCCTTCCAATTAATATTCAATTTACTTACTTGAACGTTTGAAACATAAAACCTTACGACTTTTATCTGTACTTTCAATATTTTGTCACCAGATGGCATATCGGCAAGAAAAAACCGCATGAAGTCCGTTTTAAAGTTATGTTTGGGAAACAGCTTTTTCATGGTCAATTGCCATTTAAGTTAGCACTTTTAAAAAAGAGGCATAAACTTTCACGACTAAAAGATACTCAATGTTTTCTACCCATGCTGACTATTGTATCGAATAGTATTAGTATTATTAGGTCTATAATAGTCTTCACTTTGTTTTTACTAGTACGTCATGGAACATGTCCGTCTAATGTCAAATATACTTTGGTTCTGACGACCTTTTGATACGAAAACAATTTATCAAGAAAAAAGAAGAATGCCTAGTTGCATAAAATTAGAATGCTACTCTTAGTTTATCTTTGACAATTGGTCATAAATATGCGGTAGCAAGAGAAAATACTAGAACATATCAATCACTTTTAGCTCACGTGGTACAAAACAAACACAAACACACCACGCTTTGATAAGTGGTAGAGATAAATTACATTATTTGCAGTATTTGTGAGATGTTTTCTCAACCCTTTCAGGTACTAGCGTTTTTGATTTTGCCAAATAAGAATGGGTTATAAATTTCGTTAATAGATTTTTGGAATTGTTAGTGACTATTGACGTCAGCTGATAAATCCTTTGTAATAACTGCGAACCATGAATCCAGCGTTAGGTCCAGTGCCCTCTCTACCTGGTAAGATCAATTAACCTTACCAGGTAGAACCTTACCTTACCATAATTTAAATTATGATGATTAAAATCCGTGCTTTTATATTTCTATCCAGACTGGTTTTTTCCAAGGTGGTGGGCAGTGCTAGTAATAAATGTTGACAATAAATATGGAAATAGTTTCAATTAAGGTTTGATATTTGCAGATTTGTCGATTCCTCGAGAGGGGAATTAGTTTATTTTTAAAATTGCATGTTATGACTTCAAATAACCACAGGAAGTTGACAAGTGCGTAATACTGTCTTAAAATCCGTTGTTGGGATAACGTTAAGAAGCAAAACGTAGTGTAGCTTTAAATGTTTACTCTTGAAGAAATTAAAAGGAGAGTCTCGTTCAAAGATTTATTTTACATGCGATTTCCTTTATTTGTGCTAAATATTAGAAAATTTTTATCCCTAACTATTAGGAGTTATCTGTCGGTGATTCTTCGAAGGGGATAACTATGACGTCATCATAGGTCAATTTTTGAAAACATATTTTTAAAACACTTTTGAATAAATTTAAGGATAAGTAACAAAGTTTCAAAAACATCAGCAAGTTGTTTATGAGATGTCAGAGAAGATGTACAGCCACCGTGCCCAATATTCCCTCAAACTCCATCGTCTCAAATGCGTTATTCAGGTAATTTTATCTACACTTGCCACTTGAGACTAGACCGTACTTTTTTGGAGCGGTTTTTATGACAGTACGTACATACGTTATTCTTTATCTACATTTTCCTGTAATGGAAAAAGTACAATTCAGGCTAATTTATGGTACCTCTCATCGAACATCTTCAAGGTAGAAATTCTACATTAGTTCGATTTTAGGTGTTTGACGACAAGGGCAGTCTCAATTGGAAAGAAATCACAATAAGTGAAACCACTTGGCAATGCATGCCACCATGAATGCGTGGGTCACATGTTCGAGTCACGTAAATGACATACATTATTTGGTGATAGCATATTCTGTTCAATGTATTTCGTTTTCTATAGAGCCGTACTTTTCACTTTGACACTATCTCTCTCATTGAAAAGTTTGTATTAACATTGATGCATTTTTGATTGAATAACCACTTATATTCAAGTTGAAATGGGTTTTTTGCTATCAAGGTAATTGTACTTAGTTTAATGTCTCCTATTAAAATTTGAAGATTAGACCAGATTCTGGATGCTACGCAAGAACTCCTTTCGGCCATAGATCCGGAGGTCAACTGCGATCACGTACCGATGAGTCTGAGTCCATCGGCATTATGCTACAAAATTATGTACAGGTCCGTCAAAAGTCAGGGAGTTATTGCAAATAACTATGCATACATATAGAACGTCATTTATTATTACAGAGTTACTAATTTAGAAATCAAATCTAGTTCATTGTCAAAACATGGTAGCTGTTCATTGATAGTTAGCTAATACCGGAAACGGGATCAAACATTATTCATCTTATCTTCCAATTGATTCCTAAAGACACCCATTGAAATTCGTATTGGATGGTTTATAGATATGAAGCTAGAAAGCAGCTGCCTGCTCAATATTGTTTTTGTTAGCCAATTCAAGAATTTTCTTTTATCTAGATTTGAAAAGAAAGAAGGAGGAAAGAACACATTGCTAGTTCCCTCTAACTTGTCTCGTCAAGATCTTTGGCAACGGATACGTCTTTTTACTTGTTGTAAATATACCAAATTCTATAATTTAAGTTAATTATCGATATGATTATCAAGATATGGTTTATTGATAGTTGTTTGTATTAGTATAGAGCCAAACTACTTCTCAAATTAACCCTTCTTTTGAAACTGACTATTTTTGATTGTTTCATTTTGTAAAGTGGGAGAAGATATTTGAACAATATGTAATTCAATTTGATCAGATCGATGATACTTCGGTCAATTTTAGATTCGTTTGTAAGTAATTAATGTCTTGTTTAATGTATTACGATGAAAGAAATTAGCACCTAGCAGCGGTAGAGGATAGAGATGTAAATTCTATTCGAAACTGTTCGATGACTCAAACAAGCTTTTCATTGAGAGGATATTGACGTCAGATTTTAATGAGTTACGTTGAAAATCCTAACCAACTTGACGTTGTCATAGGAATCCATATTATTTGCAAGCGGTTTAGCTTACAACGGCTTTGTTGCACTCTATACGCTATAATAGAAATCTATTTTTTGGAGCCACCTGTAAGATAAAGCACGATTTCGGTGATCTAGAGACCATGCGTTAGGGACCTTATCTCCATTAACGATTACAATGTTGGTGAACATTGGTGATGTACTTTTCTATGATCACAGAAGGAAAATCACGTAGTAAATAATGATGTTCTGTTTCTATTTTGTTCCTCTCTGTCAAAAAATGGAACGAAGTGAAAGCAGCTCTGGTATCTTCTCCTCCTTACAGGCACATTATCTGCAGCAATGCGGAAGAATTTGGATGCGGCTATTGCAAAAACCCTTTAAAGCTGTTTTTGACCAAGGAAGTCGTGCCGCAGTCTTTTGATATTTTTTAATTTGAAAATAAACTTTTCTTGAACTAGTACGTGATATGAGAGGTTGCTGTGAAAAATATGCTAGCACGTAAGTGGATCGCTGTTTTATCTATAAACTGAACACGTCAAGGAAATCACAAATTTAATAGTATGATTAGTAATGACAACTCGTTCACTATCACGTGAACGTTGATTTACAAGTTAAAAGTTTTACGTTTTCTCTGTTATATACACAGTTAAGAAGAGGTCAGGATATGAGGTCTATGATGTTTCCATCTTCTAAAAAATGTACTCCTAGATATTCTCTAACTTGCCTTCAGTCTGCAAGTCCGTAAAATCTTGTCTTCAGAGTGCTATTAGAACATTTGCTTCTGATTAGCAACTAACCTCTGAAAATGTTCTTTACATCATATGGTTCTGTCAGTCAAAATTCATTCATTTTCTTTCCACACGCAAATAAATATCAATGAAACTAAGGAATGGGTATGAATCATAAACAGTCTATCAGTTCAAGTATTAAGGTTTACTATTGACAGACGAGAGAGAAATAGAGGAGACAAATCGTGAAGAGCAAAGGGATTATGGGTAAGTTGTAGGCACAAAGGACTTCCTCTGACACGAAAATTTGATTTACATCATATTGAGCCTTCCAAAAGTGTTGGTAGACAACCCCACCTATATGGAGTCGATACTTTGTACCTGAAAAAAGTAATAAGAGCCAGCAAGATAATAGAATAAAGTTTCTTCATGGTACAGAATGATAAAATTGCACGAAATGCCGAATTCTTTGTTTTTTGGCTGATATTCCTCGGAGTACAAAATCGTCATAGTGTTAGTTGAAAAGGTAATCAATAAATATTGTTTTACCCTACTGTAATTTCAAAGTAGCCAATCAGAACTCTGGCTGTCAGATTGGTGTTGTTTTGATCAATCAGTGTCCGTGAAGCTAAATGGTTTTCTTTCTTTGATGTGAATGGATTCTAGAACGGCCAAGTGAAAAACAAATCTAGCTTCAACATGCGGAAGTGGTCATCCGTATACATTTTGGCACAGTCTGGGTTTTCAAGCAAGTGCTACCCTGTGGAATAGTCACCTTGTTCAGTGGTGTTTCTGGATTTTGAATTCGTAGTGGTTGTTTCCTTGTACGAGCTGATGCTTGGCGAATACAGGATGGAACATGCTGCTTAATTCTGTCAACTAACCTGAAAGCCATGCGTCGCCGATATAGCCAGCCTCTCACTGGCAAGAAAATTAATAAACTACAATGCTGTTATCTGTGGAAGGCACACAGTATTTGTGGCTAGTTGCAAACGATTTCTTACTGGCATAAACTATGGGTAGGGTTACTGCCCGAAAACACTTTTCAACGGCTTTTCTGATCTGGTTTTCAAATCGAAGCGAAACGTTACGAATGCATGGTAATTTTAAACACACAGGGCATTTAGTAGGTCCAAAAGGTTTTTCACTTGAAAACTGCAATAATTTAGCCTTAATGGTAAAATCGACGGCATCTTCGGAATAGCCGTTAGATAAAAAAATCTACCTGAATAAATCGATTTCTGCCTGTTATTTCTGATTTGATTAAAGCACAGTCGGGTAAAAATATCATTGATTCCCTTTTCAATTACTATTTTGACGATTTTGTACTCTGAGGAGTGTCAGACGAAAAAGTTTTAAGTGCAAAATTAATTCGTTGTTTGTGCAGCTTTAATGATAGAATAGAAAAATGACGCTGCAGACTTCATTTTATTGTTAGAGAATAGAAATGAGAAAGAGAACGTGTTTACATCTAAACTAAGAAATAATCAACAGGGGCATATTTGTGATGAGAAAGAAATTCTTTGAATCAAAAAAGAAGCGAGGATGATTCTAGTACCGGGAAAATGGGAGCATCCAAATGCAAAGAACTAAAGGAAGTAAGTTAGGGTATAGTTATGCTACAGATAGCATGGGGTAGGAAAAAAAGAAAGAACCTGACCGTAGAAGCAGAAATCGCCATACCATAGGGCGCTGGTAGAAAATGAGGACGATGCGTTTCTTGCTCTTAGTCTTATCGTCATGGATAGTAAGGAACGAATATTCATTTTTTTCTTTACTTGCTGTGTAGTCAAAGGCCTAGAAAGCAACGGCAATGCTATAAACTGGTAACTATGAGGATTTTGTTTTTGAATTTGGATTATATTATTCAAGTAACTACTCCAACTTTAGTAAGCTCTCCCTATATCTGCTGACTAATCTACTGTGCAATTCAAACTATCAGTCACATGTTATCAATTCAAAAGTTATTTACCATCACGTATATTGATAGAGTTTCGAGGGAAAATATTGGAACATATTATCTGTCATGTGCAAAATGACCTTGAAAAGATGATGAAATCCAATAGGATTGTTTTGAGAGATTTCTACTCGTCTACTTTTTGAGAAAGTCCGTTGTTTCTACGGGGATATCATGGAATGAAATGCAGAGCATCCCTATAATTTGTTGTCATAGGACGCCAAGCAAATCTCTAGGGACCTTGTTCGTTAGGTAAGGATTGCTTACACTTTTGACCCAGTAATACATTCATTTCTTGGCCGATTTAGTGAAATAGCTTAGTGATAAAGCAGAACACTATTAAGCTTTTTCTACTTAAGTTGATGAGTGTGGAATGTATACAAATACGTCAATTGTAATGGATTCTTACATTGAAATAAGAATCGATGACATTACGGTGGGATTGATTAGCATGAATTTGGATAGAAAATTTCCCCGTCTTACAATGATATTGTGCATGGTAACGAGAATCTAGAGATGTTGACATATTAATGCTTAAATCACAATGATCAGAAAAGTAGGTGAATGCCATTCTTTATAAATTTTTATCTTCCTTGTACTAAATGATCTAAATTATATAGTTAAATTCTTCAGTGTTATGTCAAACAGAAGAGGACCACAATACACGTGAAAATGATTTGTGCTAAATATAAAAAATATTTTGTATCTCATTGCAATATTATTTGCTGTGTAACCTAATTTTCTCAATGCTTGTATCACTGACATGGTTAATCAACGTCGGCTGTTTTAATAACTTTAAATCAGTACGCAAAGAAAGCTTAGCAGCGATGCATGCAATCTTTTTCAATCATCATCACATAAGAGCAAGAAGCATTCTCAAAGAATAAAAACTTCTGAAAGTTTGTAAATGAGAGTGTGTGTCTAAAATTTAACTTGAAGCAAACCTCTGTAACGATGGCAAAACATCAGTATGAAAATGGTAGTTACGTGTTTGCTTTGCACGAACTAAAATACTGCCATATGCGTATAAGGTCGGCAGTTAGATTCAGGCTTTTAAAATGCAGATAAAACGATAACCCATTGTCTTCTATGAATATAACAGTAAGTGGAAATTTGGTATTGATGCAATTTGGTTTGTTCTGTTCAGTTTAAACCCCCCACCCCCACCACCACCGCTCGTTTAGGGAAATTAAGAAATATCGATTGCTTTAACTTGCTGTTAGAGACTCAAATAAAAATTTGGTGTGTCTGTAATGCTATTATGATAAATCCTTGAGCAAATCGTACTTTCAATAATCACAAATATTCTACAAACTCCGTGGTTATTATATGGGTTTAGCACAAGACTTTCTTAAATCCTTTCACGATTATTTTGAACAGGTTTATTAAGATGTTTATATTCTTGTTTAGCAAACATTTGAACAACAAAAGGACTCTTTAACCGATTCTCTTTTTTTTTCTATGTTTGATGTAGGAGAGCCTCATCCTGCGAACATCAAGTCACGTCTTCAGGCAGCCCTGTAAATTACTTTTATCGGGGCTCAATCTTTCTAGATTTTTTTCATGAAACTGTTATTAAATCTGCTGCTCCGTTTTAGTCTGATTGCATTTGGTCATCTGAATTATGCACCGCACAATAAAATGCTGGTTCTCATAGACGTCGGAGTCTTTATTACTGTGACCATTTAATAAAAGACAGCAGAAATTAGGGTCAGATAATACTGATCTCAAGCTCATTATTACACAGTTGCAAAGTGAAAAGCTTCAGAGGTGTAACTCGTCTGTACAGCTGGTCCTCTTCATTGCATGTGAAACGAAACAAAGATTTTGTTTGAAATACAATAGTCACGTGCGATATAGAATCTCTGGAATATCCTTCATG
The DNA here is from genome assembly GCA_010016065.2 of Carybdea cf. marsupialis auct. non (Linnaeus, 1758). Lineage (NCBI taxonomy): Eukaryota > Metazoa > Cnidaria > Cubozoa > Carybdeida > Carybdeidae > Carybdea > Carybdea cf. marsupialis auct. non (Linnaeus, 1758). Next base: position 8,552 of record JAAAKL020001194.1, read on the forward strand.
CAGTCATTTAAACTCTAATAAAACATGAGCAATTCTTATAAACAGAATAATCTGATCATCAGATAATCTGTTGAACTTTGAATCCAACGGTCTCGGTCTATGTCTATCCAACATTAAATATGATAATTTATTAGATAAGTCTTGCAAAGTTAGTGGAAATTTCAGATTGTTGTGCTGAATTATGTTGAAGGTCCTCTCTTTAAATGAGCATCAAAGTCAAAAAAAGGTCAATTTTCATTCCATGAATTTTTACTTATTTCAACATAGAGAGACTACTATTACAAAACCTATGGTTTCTTGGCAATGCAGGCGTTTATATCCAACACGTTGACACTAGAGACACTGTCAAGGTCTTCAATCAAAATTGAACAGTACATAAATTTATAACCGGCTCGAAAAATTACGTTGAAGAGTAAAAAAGCAGTTAAAAAGATCATCATCATTAACCTTACTGCTATTGTTAGAAGCTTTCCATGTTGCTCCAGATCAAATTTAACTCATACCTACTTTAATAATAAACATCTCATAAAAATGAAGTCTTCTTAGCATGTTAATGTATCATATACGTGCTTTGATAATATTGCTGTCCGCAGATTAAGTATATAAACATCGGTAAATCAATAGCATGAAAATAAAAGAGAAATCTTAGTGGTCCTCAAGAACAGGGCAAGTCGCAATGTGACGAATCTTTGTAAAAATTGTAAACTTCGAGGATGATCATTACATAGTGACATAAAATAAGTAATAAATGCTGGGTTTTTTTGAAAACATGGATGTAAGTATGACTTGGTGGGTGGGTCAGTAGCTTCTTTAAAATCTTGAAGTTGGCAAGGCGTAAAAGTATTTGGTATACCCAACATTGCTGCACTGCCTTGACGTTGACAAGTACTAAACAAATCAAGTAACCCCATCTAACTCCTTTCCTGGAGTAAAGATTTCTTCATAGGCTAACAAAACACATCAAATCAGTTTAGATCACTTTGCATAACTGTTTGAAAGCTAAGTCCTTTATCTAGCCCTTCAGTTCATATTATATAGCACATTGAGACCGAACGAAAATTTTAACCGTTATTATATTTGCCATGTACTTGATTGTAAAGCATCATCAATAAACAATAAATGAATTGATAGCTAAGTAATTGATATTTGAAGTATTTGAATCTAAAAAATCGATATACACAGGGTTACCACGCTTGAAATTATCAATGTGTTCGTGACGGCTTGAGTAGGTAGGAACATATGGAAAAAACGTTATTTGTTTCCGTTCCAAGATAGAGAGTTATTGATGAGATCGGATGGGGCAAAAATAATTGACTATTGTTATGGTACAGACATGGAACAACATAGCAACTCATCTATTTCCTTACAACAGGAAATACACTTATTTTTAATCCCGATCATAAATATGCGTTAAGCAGCTCGAAAAGAAAAATTTAAAGAACGTTGGAGCATACATATAAGTCAACTGGATATTGCTTTAACAATACGTAATAAGGGGAAAATGCTCAGGGAATAAGGTGCTACCCACTCGTAGCCGATGTTTTAGACTCCACGAATACTCTCTGCATTAAGATGTAGGGTAATCAAATCAAATTTGCCCATCCGCAAGTATGCAGATTTACTTTAGCACTCAGAACTCTTCGATACTTATTGTAATAAAAGCATTCGCAAATTTCAGTACGTGCAAAGTTGGAAGGCAACACATTTCTTTATATTTGTTTACTTCTCGCGGTCAAAACAATTTGCTTTCCATTATCCTTGCTATTGCTACAGTATATCAGACTTGGAATAGAAAACTAAAAGAGCAAAGTCAATTCCCTAAATTAGATCACCGATGAAATTGAACTGTATTTAAAGGTCAATGGTGTGAACCGACTGTCAAAGGCCATGGGAAATGTTGAGCAACCATGTTGAATACATGCACGGCAAAAGGCTGGAGCCAACTTTGTTACGTCATCGGATTCACTTAACTGGATTCGGCAGTCCACATGAATCATCCACAGTGTTGTATATGGTTAACTCAAAGTTATGGAAACTTATAAACCTCATGTTAATTAATGTATTGATAAGTGAATTAGAAGTTTACTAATTAGTTTTGCATCCTAATACAGTGATATACTTTGGACAATTTTTAGAAGAAACAAACCTGTACTTGGAGTGTTGTTTTGCTTCAACGGGAGAAATGGATGAATGAATGCTTTAATCGCTGTGACAACTTTCCATGTCACTAAATAAGATTCATTACTTTTCAGTTATTCGAGTATCTGATATGATTGACATGAAGAAAGAGAACTAAGTTTGATTTAAGATATGCATACAGTGACGCTGATTATATTTTTAAGGGCAAGGGTAAATAAAGGAAGGGAATAGGTGCATTTTACTTGCTCACATAAGCAAAAATAAATCGCCCGTTCTCTTCTTTTAATTTAAAAGGGATGAAGTTTCCAAAGAAAGGCATCCTGTGGGATTAAACAAGTGCTTTGGTTTTAACTATAGCTGATAAGGCTGACTTTTAGTTTCGTTCACCAGATGAAATACTATGCTCCATAATTTTGATAACGATGTATGAGAGTTACTTATTTCCATTAGCTGTGGGACATACTGAGTGACTGATATTGAAAGTACCCAAGTGAGCCACAGTTATTTATGCCTTTCAGGTATTCATCAATCATGTTCATCGACACATAGACGGAATCCTATTGACTGGTCTCTAGAGTTTCTGCGTTTTCACTGTACTTTACGTCAAGTAGGGGTTCAAATCCCAGCCGGTTAATCCTTAAGCAAGTTCTTCTGCAACACAACTACACACTCCTTTCAAGTTGATATAAATGAGCATATCAGGCATAAAATAGCCTTTTAAAGTATGAAACGCATTTATATAATATTGTATTTGCACTTGATACAGCAGTAAGTAACTTTATGTTGTAACCAATAGCAATATAAATTAAAAAGATTATTGTTAAAGATAGTAGCAGGTTCCTAATGTTATCCTGCAAAATAATTCACAGGTCAATATTGTGTCGCCAACTCATTTTTGTATAGTTGAAAATTTGCTTGAAGACGTGAACTCAATCAAAATCACCTTCAATCGTGTAAAGGGAAATGCTACTATAAAGTTTTTCTTCTGGGCTACGGGAAATCTGATGTGTAAAAGCTAAATATCCGGGTGGAAGTTGTTGATGTAAGTTTCCTTTGTCTTATATCTATGTACTACAACTAGAAGAATTCTTATCTAAAAAGCAGTAAATAATTACCATCAAGTTAAATAGATTCATAAGGAGCATTTTCTTTCATCATGGCTAGTTTAGCCCGTGGTATTTGTCGATGATATTAATAATAGTCAGATGTCGAGAGTTGTCTATTACAGTATGTTGTTTCATGGCGCTACAGTATGTCTTGTCTGCATTCGATCATAAGTAAATAATCAACTACTATTATCACATCAGGTAAGCCAATACCTTCACTGGATTTCAAGGAAGTACTCAAAAGGAGTAAAAGCGAGAGATAAAAAGGGCGAATAATCTTGCGTTGTATTTTTTTTTTGCTAAGAGTCAAAGCTAGAAAAGCAAGTATAACCGTAAGATGTGTGAGGATAGAAAGCATCCGGATAGAAATCTGGATTATTAATTGGATTTTTCAACGGTAATGGAGATTTACTGCCTTTTTATGTTACCCGAGATTGTTTTTTTACTTTTTAGTTTTTGGCTAAATATGTTGGTTTTGATAGCAATATCTTTACTTGCAGATAAGGGTAATGCGCCGGATGACAAAACATATCCTCTCCAAAATTAACCTTACTTATCATCTCGTTGAGTGAAAAGAAAAGCTGATATTTTGAGAATAAAGCATGGCTTCCATCAAACAATCAGATCTAGACTTCAAAACAAAGCCATTACCCTACAGAATGCAATATATGAACTAAGAGATACTCTAGTAAATGCGCCATCTCTTTTAAACTTTTGTCCTTCTTTAGGTTGTGATCTTGAGGACCATTAAATTCGAAGTTACAAATTTAAAAAAAAAGATTGGACACTAGTAACGATTTGCTTTACCAATATGTCATTGTTTTTCAGGCCTGCAAACAATGGTAATGAGGCACTAAAGAAGGTATTGCAAGAGAACATTCATACAATCTATTGTTGATTTCCTCACTATGTCCTGAACGTGCAAAGTATTACACGTTTGTTCAGCACTGAAAGACAGAGAGCAGGAGGCTTCAATAGTGCAACCAAACATTGTTTACAAGAGAAAGTGCTACTCAATACTCTCGATGATAACACATCCAGACCTAGATGGTAAACAAAGTAGCCCTTTAAGTCAATAATTGGTTGCAAATGTCACATATAATGATCACGCAAAGCTTTGGTTGTCATAAGTATTAGCTGCTTAGCTACAAAGGATAAGGGAAATATTCTGTTTTCCCACTTGGCGCAAGTGTCAGCACTGACCACATTGAGAAAGTTTTCAGCGACACATCTGTTATAAATATTTAACAGCTCAGTTAACGTTATGTGTGCGCTGAATCTTCAACACTATTTAGTTAAAACCGTTACTGAAACATTTGCAAGCACATCAATACGCAACATACACTTTACCTTACCTATGTGTATCAAGATGTGATTTTAGTACTTTTCTCATTGCATCAACACATAGCTGTTACTTTAAAACAAAACAATCAGTTGAATCACTTGCCAATTCGCACCTGGTGTCCAAAAAAAATATTCATTTCAAAAAAACTCAATGCAAGAGGTAATCAGAACTTATCTCTCCATTCTCAAATATTCAAGAGTTTGACTTTGATACTGATGAAAAGCCCTGTTTTGTTTTTCTATCGGTAACATTTTTAGTACCCATAGTATCATAAGGTTTCCCTACTTTTAAAAGACAGATAACACGAGAATTATGAAACCCCGTTTTACTAACAGCCAATATGAAGCCTTGGAAGTATAAGTACATGAACATTTGTGATGATTAAGAAGAAAATATCTTAACTAATGCAAGGCATCACCAGCAATATCCCATAAGATAATTGACAGGAACAAACAGCAAATTAGATTACAGTAGTATGTTAATTGACAAGAAAATTTGATGGAAACCAGTAGACTTCCTTTTCTATGTTTGCTCTCCATGATTTAGAAACGACGTTTAAGGTTTAGGTAATTATTGCTCAAATAAAGAGAGAGAAATGACTATGCAGCGTCCATCCCTGTTTATCACTGTGCCCTGCAAGACTTAATTTTGATCACAATTAATCAGCATGTGTACCAAGTTACCTGTAAACAAAGCTGCTCGTTCCCAATTAGCAATGAACGGACAAAATAGATGCAGGCAGCTGATGTTAACAAAACATGGCCGTTGCAGTACTTCATTCGCCACCAGGTTATTGGTGGAGCAGATGGTTTATGTCTAAGCCTCGTAGATCACCAGGCAAAAAAATCTAGATGTTGCGATCAATCTTGCTTAATAATATGCGAAACTTTGCAAGTCTGCTAAATCCTTAAATGACGCATTCATAAAAAGAATTACTGACCCTAAATCATTAGCATTGAATTTTTTAGAAACTCATTCTTGCCATTTTTAAAACAAGATACATCGGTCGTATAGAATATACTTTCAACACCTTTGTCTACCTAATAACCACGATTTTGTAATAATTTTCTTGTCTACTGAAGTATTATTAAAATACTTGTAGGTAACAAATACGTAGTTTTGCTCTGGTTAAATCTATCTAACTGCAATGACACATCGAACTGCCCTCAACTAGATTAAAACTGATAGTACATTGACTTTAATACAGCATGTGCTTTGATTTTCTTGTTTTTGTCGGCGTGCCTCAAATCGCGATGACAACATTATATAGTAGAATGGCTTAGTTGTAGAAACAGTTTTGTTTTAGAAAGATTTAATATATTTCGGTCTGTGTTTGCTCCCTTACAGTAAATTATTCTTAAGGCTGTCAAAAATGACAGTATGTTGACCTCGACTTGTAATATGACATAGTATTCCAGTTGGAAGACTAAATCGCTAAAACCACATTTGATGGTTAGTTTTAAATCCTCTTCCAGAATATCATAAATGATGTTTCTCTACTTACTCAAAACCAACTGAAGCTACATACAGATATCATCTGTCTAGTAAGTAGTAAGAAAAAGTACTCTATGTTTTCAAACGTGAGCGGCATGTTCAAGGCTTCCAACTTCTTACAAACATTTGCTGGCTTACGTTTTGCCAAGATAATTTTTAATGGGCATATATATGAAATTGTTTATGTAATAAAATGCACTTATAGTGTCCTTTTCGTAGAGTCTTCTTGGAATTGTAAATGTTCTTCTCATGTTGATTGCTATGAGTATTCCCGTTTCTGAAGCTAATAGATCTCTATGAATCAAACCTACATCTATATTATAGTGGATTAGGATGTGACGTCAGATAATTTTACCTTCGCCTTCTAATTTGCTTGCCTACCTGGTTCTGCTAAATAATCACAAATATCTTTCCCACAATAAGAATATCAGGATATGATAAGAGTGTAATTGTACCAGTATATACTTACTTGAGCATACTTTGAAGAATATGGACGTTCCAGTGTAGACCAGACAATTGGTCGATACATTTTCATCCATTTCATAAGCTTTCCGCTTTTGATATCTTCAGTTGGTACTTCAGCTTCTACTTCCTCCTCTTCCAGTCCTGAAATTTTGTCAAACATTTTTAGGTGTTTATGAGCACTTCGGTGTTGTGTGTATGTCCCCCAACAACATGGTTCCATTTGTAACTCATCGATCCCCCAAAAGGCAAGTTCCTCTTCAAACAAAGGTCCACATACATCATTGGGGCAATGTAATTTTCCAGTTCTACAGTAATTAAGAATATTTTCAAAACATCCAGGATGGCGATCAAAAAAGAATTCATTTTTTTCTGGGTCAAAGTCTACCATTTTCGATGCCGTCTCGGCAATCCAAAACAACCGTGTGTCCGGAAAATTTCTTATCGTGCTTATGTACGTTTCATGACGAGATCCACCAACATTAATTATGACTCTATCCCTCGCTTTTCCAAGAATATCCTGAAAAGGATCTCCTCCAGTCTGAAACACTGAACGTATTCGAGACGTGTCACCCACCATATCTGTTTTGTTTTGTTATGCGAATCCTCTTGATTCTGACCAGCTACTAAAAATCACGACTATCAAATTATTCCCTGTCAAGATGATGTTAACAATCAACAAGAATATGAAAATCTCAATTTTTATCTGCTAAATCCTTGGTCCTTTTATGACGTTTCAGTATGATGGTAGCTTCCAAAAAGCTACCCGAAAGAAATGGACCATCACATTGAGCACTTGTTCGCTAATCATTATCAAACAATTTGCCTTGTTTCGTTCATTGCAAAAGCCAGAACCTGAAAGCTTTAGTTACTAGTAACTACGGAAAAGACAACTTCTTCCATGACTTAGTTATACAACGTGTAAATCAATACGCACGTCTTTAGTAATATCCCTTCGTTTTTAAGTAACTCAAGTATAAAGATGTGAATTAACAACAGCTGAACTTCTAAAGATCTTGAACTATCAGGCGATGAAAATCGCTGAAAGAAACATCGGATAACAACTCATTTCCAAAAGAGTATATAAACATCAATGGTAAGGTGTCTTGTTCAATGATTCCAGTCCGTTTTCCACCATCATAGCTCAAAGCATGGCCATCCACTCTTCAAGCGCGTATGTAGACGTACAATGTCAAGTATACGCACTAATTAAGTAGCTCTGTGGTAAAATTACTTCATCCTAGCGACTCTGATTTGCTGTATGTCATTTGTGGATTAAGCAAGAGGCCACAACCCGTTCAAAAGCCCAGCCAAACAAATGATCCACAACATTGCATCCTACAGATGAAGCTCTTTCTTGCTTTTAGCTTCTATTCTCTTCGAAACAATTATGACCGCCTTCGTTTCATTATATTTTGATATCGGTGACTAAGATAACACTGTACAAGAACATGCAGGTTACGTATAGCAGAGAACAGCAAACTTGTGTTATTCGAAGCTGCAGCCATGTTAAATTATTCATGGAGATTTTGTTTCAGTCATCAAAACACCTGCAATCTCTGTCTACTAGCATACAATTTAAATAATTTCATCTCAATTTTAATGATTAGCCGATGCATTTATTTCAACTTTCTTACGAGCAGAATGATTTTATTTCCTGTTGGAAGCCTTCTCTTTGAAATACTTTGCTAATTTCCATATCGACAAATCTTCAGCAACATGTCTGAGATACAGAGACTATGTCAATGGCAGTATCGGTCATTCAAATTAAATAGAAAAAGTTTGTTGAAAAGCGTAAGTTCGGACAATCGTCTGCTTGAAGTATCCGTTGCTTTACATATCAGCCGCATAACTGAGCTCTAGAAATCAATCATTGGAGGAAATAAACCAGCTAATGAACATACAAAAACTAACAAAGAAAATAATGACATTAACAAAATTTTTCAGCTTTATTTTCAATTTGTTTTGAATGCTCATTTCTCAAAGAACTCATTTGTTAATGCTAGATAATGATTGCAGAACAGCATAGCATGAAGCCCTTCAAACTCTATCATTCTTGCTTTGTTGTTTGAATGCATTGTTTACAGAGACCAGAATGAATATGTTTAAGGTTTGCTATTATTTGCATTGAAGTGATCCTTCTTTCAGACGAAAAATAGGAAGTTCTTTTACTGTGATGGCGCAGGTTGAATTAAATTGGAGGGGAGACGAGGACATAGAAGTGGGCTGAAACACTTGTTTCGTAGTATTAATTGCCTGCTATTTATATTTTTCATGCTTGAGGAAAAGAGGTTCATATCGCACTGTTCTTATTGTAGAGTATCAATTGTCATTGATCTAAGTCTATTATGTACGTATCTTTGCTATTAGCACCAAACGATGACACGTGTTGGCAATTATTGCATATAATTGGGATGCCATTTGCAATACCCATTCAGCATAAATATTCCAGTTTACTCAGTAGCAATCTTTAGTATGATACGGTATTTATTCAAAGCGCACACTTTGGCATTATTATGCGCAGTTTCTTCTAATATCAAATTCGAATTGTCTAAAGAGATCACACTTAATAGTGTAAGAAAATGTAATGTCGACATGTTCAGGACGAGAAAGATGTTCAACGTCTTTTGAATATTTCAGTTAATAATACATGCAAAGTATTGTATTTTGAGTAGTCGCAATTAATGAAAAAGTGTTAATTATTCTCCATGTAACCGTTGAAGTAAGACTAAAACATAAGAATCGCAGGAACAGCTGATAATTAATTCATAGCTGATCAGTTTTCATAACATATTATTAATACATTTTCCCTAATAGTATTAAGTAACAGTAGAATTGGATATACTTGTTCTATTCTGAATACTTTCATCACAAATCAAGAACGTATATCTTTGCCAGGTAGGGCTTAAATGACCCAGAGATTTCATATAATCATTTACATGTAATATTCCAAGAAATATCCGTTACTGTATTCTCCAGAAGCTTTCATTTTAGTCTCCCTGTCATGCCACAACTACAATGTTTATAGAGACCAATTACTCGGTCACCAGCAATCTCTTTGATCCATCTGTATGTCTCTCAACAAACTCTCTTTCTCACTTATGATGTTGAACAGCATCTGATATGAATTTCTATGTGTAGGAAAATGTTTGGAGTTCTATGATTGGCTTCATTATCTTTGTACTGCTAGAGAATTCACGTAGAACAGAAATCCACAGAAATAGAACCTAAAAGCAAATTTGACACGAAGTAAGTGAGCAGTAAGGATCAATTTCGTATATGAAGATGATATAAATGATCAAAACATTAAAACACTCGATAAACAGTAATGCGCTTTACATCAAGGAACTGGAACGAGTGAAAATTAACAGAAGATCCTACAGTTGCAAATGGTTGGGAGCAAAATATTTTCTTTTAGGTAAAGAAATAGGCCAGGTATACTACAGCAAATGTTTAAAAATGTGTTTTAATAAAAATAGCTCTTTACCTTGGCTTTTTGTTTGCTTGCACAGAATGACACCGTTGTGGGATATGTGATACACCTTTCGAAGTTTGGATTGGAACGAGTGTTGAAGGTTAACATCGACATTTATGGCACTGACCAAACCCCATCGGATCGCATTAAATCAGCATGTGCGCCATTAGTAAAGAAACCACGATCTATTGATTGTGAACTTCATAAGATCCTCCGTTTGATTTTAGCCATGTGATCAAAATTATCCTCAGAGTCACTTAGGAGAGAGCACAAAGATTTGAATGGGAGGAAAACAGAAATGAACACTTCGGCTTCAATGAAAACTGAGCAACATCAATACAATATCTTTATTAAGTTTATAAAAATACCACATGAATTAGACATGGATGGAAAGGACATTAGAATTATATCCAAACTGTATTGAGCTCACATGCTAGCAGTGATAGTAGCAAATATCGTTCAGCTGGAACGTAAAAATTGAAAGAGGTGCAGGATAGGAATTTGTCTTATCTCCCGAGCTCTTCAATCTGTAGAACGAAAGAGTGATTGAATAAACCAAAAAAGTAATGGGCTGTTTTTGTAGAGGACCGTGCAGCATGCATATTATCTCAGATACGCAGATAATGCAATGTTAATGAGCAACAGTTCAGAAGCATGTACAATCACCATCGAAAAGAGTGTTGAAATATTGAGATCATGCTATATTATAGCGTCAGTACGTAGTCATCACCAAGAGGATACAATCACAATCTGCAATTTGCAAATCGAATAAGTAAGAACTATGCAACTTTTTAACTTATATAAAGTTTTCTCGTGTATACTATTTGGGTGTAAATGGGTGGGTTATTTTTAGGTTGGTATCAGGTGGTTTAAAGAATTATCATAAAATGCTCATTGCACATACGATTTTCATGTACACGTTGGATTACGTGTGTAAATTCCGAACAAGGTTAATTGACTAGTGTTAGATATGCTCCTTACAAGATCTCTTTTGTAACAAGGAAAAAGATGATGGAGCATAGACGTGTAGTAATGAAAAAGAAGGAAGCGATATATTCATATGTCTGAGATTAAAATTTAATTCTGTTTGGTATATTCTGGTGGTAGAATAATTTGCGTCTCGCATTTTCTTTAGCTTGGAGTAAAATTTTGCTTAAGAAAAGTTTAGCTCTGCAAAAACATATTAGGAATGAAGGTATAACCTTTAAGCCTTGTATCAAGTCCTGAAGATGACATCTCGGTTTTAGAGGCTAAACAAGTAAACAACTAAACAAATAAATTCATACACAATGGGTTTATTTATATACATTCCCCAAAGCACAATAACCCACATTTCCATGTTTATTTAGAACGTAAATATATTTGCCATCGTCAGGGTGTCCAAGACATCTACCTAGTGCGCAGTAGGAATTTGATGATTGCAGTTACATCAAATATGTCATAGAGTACTTTTGCTGGCAGTTGAATCCAGAAAATTCCCTTTCGTGTATACCCGTGTGTATATCCACAATTTCTTGTACAATTAATCAAAACCATTGACATGTTGGCAATTTACTTTGGGATATATTTACAAAGAAACCCATCATTGTGCATGGATGCCGCTTTAGATTTGGATACAGATTTAAACTAAAAACCTCTAGCTACAACTTCAACGAAGGAAAATGTGCAAATTACTTGCATGAAAGAGTTGCCCAGTAAAAATAGTATTTAAATCAAATATTTTGTCAGATTAACATCATCACCATATTTTCTCGGCCTGTTATTACCTATCATCGATAATACATAATTTAATCGTAAAATTTTGTAATCCACGTTGCGTGGAAAAGCTTCATTAACAAAATACCGTATTCATAAGAAAGGAATTGCTTTTGCATAATAGAAAATTTTTTATAAGAAAACAATTATGGAGGTTAGAAGCTGAATCAGTTTTGATTGATCCGACAAGAAATTGAGTACTTTCAGAACAGAATATGAAAGTGTCAGCCGATGCATACTAACTGGTGGAGATCTACGGTTTCAAAATCATTGGAATGTTGTTTTTCTCTAGTTTTTCTGGTTTGATCTTGTAACATAAATACATAACAATAGACTAGCTCTAATCTTGGTCAGATCTTCTATTAGTGTAAAAACAGAAACTTGCTAGGCGATAAAATAAATTAAATTTGAGGTCAAATAGAAACACCTTTGCAACACTCAAATTGATCCCATTTCTAAGCAGAGAGCCATTATCGAAAGCCAAAGAGATGAAAATTGGGCTTCCCTTGGTCAATGTTTGTGATTTGGCGCCAACAGACGCAGAAACCTTGTTTGTCTCTCGGTTTGACAAATGGAGGCTGGATTGCAACTTGAACGTATATAATATGCATTTCATCATCCTTGGATTATGAATAATTTATAACTTGGTCCTGGCATTAACATACTTATACTTCCGAGAGAGTAAATGTGTTTTATGTTTGCTAGGCTGCTCTACTCGTCTGTCTGCAACAGTGCTTTGACGTAATACGGCTATGATAAGCTGAGGGACAATCCCAGTAATAACAGTTTTTGTTCTATCATTGTTACATATCATAGATCTATTCTTCCAATAAAGTCGTTGAAAATGTTCCTTTCTCATGAAGAAGAAACAGGTAACTTCTCGGTCATATTGGTTTAAACTAAGAACAATTATCTGTTTGGTAGCAGAATTTGACGGACTTGACTTGACTGCAAAATAAAACCTTTCAGAACCGTAGGAAGCGATCTGTTCCGATAGAAAGGACGCCGTGCTTAAGTGTTTCGGTGTCCACTTAAGATATATAGACTGTTCTTTAATTCTGTCTACTTGCACCTGCATAGACCTCCGAAGGATAGTATCACAGACCTCTTATCGCTTGTCTATTCATGCACACTCAGTTCATCAACTGAGAAATTCTCAATCAAAAAGAATTGTCAGTACTGTCTGACGAAAACAATGCGTTTTACGTGTTGTTTTTCTCGAAACGATGTAAAAGTTGCGTACTCAAACTAAATGCAATTTAAAGGTTAATTGAAAATAGCAATTAGTTTGAGGGTCGCCGACTTCTTTATGCTATGCTCAGTTTTTGTGGTGTTCAAGAAACAATTATGTCAATATCAATTATACTTTTTGCCTCAATAATTTACGTCTCAAACACTATGCAACAAGAGTATGTTTGCAGTGAATGCCATTTTTCGTGTCTATTAGCTACGTCTCATGACGTGTGCGAGAAATTTTCATCGTCGCACAGTGATAGGAATAAGGTATATAAGTTGAACAGATTTTGAATAATTGAAAGTAGCACTTCTAAAAATAATTTTGATAAGTTCGATTACTTGCTATTACCCCCACCTGGACCTTGGTACACACAATGACCAATTTCTAATTAATGTAATACAGATATCTAAAATTCTTGCATAAATCGAGCAATGAAGAATAGTATTAAAAGTATGGCATTAGGTCAGTACCGTGGGGATTTCCGATTGAAAGTTACATTGGTGCCCCCTCCTCCCTCGGGCAGAATCTATATAAAGGAAAGCTAAGCAAAGTAAAATTAAGAGCCATTGATTCCCGATCTATTATCGCAGAGTGCATTTAACGTACGAGTAATGACAAGCAAAAGTTTCAACATTGAAGACTACAGCTTCACGCGTTTATAAGGTATTGTTGAATTCTTTAAGAGTTGTCTTTCCTAAACTTTGCAATGACTGAAGGGCTAGGGTAAATACCTTGAAGGTAAGAGCTATGTTCTAATGCTGATAATGTGCCTAGCACCGAACTAGTTTTTCTTAGTAGTAAGTAACGGAAAAGGTCTTTTTCAATAGTTACCATATGCTTGATATTCATATTTCTTTGCATTTACCAAACGTATCTTAATAGTATTCATAGTACATATATTCATATAATATACATTCAATGTCTTCTATTTTCTATAGTGAAATTGTGCATTTCTGTCAGTTGATACAATTTTAGTCCTCTAACATTTTTACCGTTTTTCACCCAGCATGTTTGGTTTTGGACTGTAAGATTGTAATGTGGATACTAACATTTTAAGTATTTTTACTGGACTACGATTAATAGAAGAAAACAAAAATTCGATCTATGGTAACTGTAATAAACAAACAAAGACAATAGCAAAAAATACCCAAAAAACAAATTAGAAAAGAACGAAGGGAATCAAAGAGAGGAGAAAAAACACTATGACCTAAAGAAAAAGGAAAAGGAAAATCCCTTACAAAACAACAAAATAAAACCCAAACCACCAACAACAGAAACAAAATACAAGTCATTAAAAACCAAAGGGAAAGGAGGAAAACTGTTCACAAAAGATTTTGGTAGAGGTAAATTACTCTTTTTGTATAGGATTTTGTTTTCATCAAGGAACAGACTTTTGTTGCAGCTTTCCGCCAAGAAGCCCCAGGTTGATACTTTTATATTGTTTGTTAAAACGCATGTAAATAGTTTGCAAGATCATTTCCAATATTCTTATACTTCTTAGTTTTACATAGTTGTTACCTTTCAAGGTTTGTTTGTAAACAAACAGTGAGCTCAATGACAGTGATTTTATGCTTAGACCAAACTAGCAACAGTAGCCATATCTGGTCATAAGGTCTTGAATAATGAGCATGACTTTTTTAACCAGGTAGGTCGACGAAAAGTTCTAACAAGTTCAAAGCTACAGTGGAGAAATGTGAATCGATCGGCCCTAAAACCTTATCATGACAGCAAGGGTATCTGAGGTACTACAACTCGAAAACAGATGATGCTGATTGGCCATTTTAGATTTGCAGAGGGAACTGAAACTTGATGACATAGAGTTTTGTACTTTCTAGTTTTCCACTCTAAGAAGAAACAAAATATGAGCATGTCAACAAAATGACTAGATGTTTTCGGGTATTGTAGAAGAATTTTTCGTCAAAAGCTGATCATTTCCGCAGAACATGCTTCGGTCAAGTATTTAACGATCCTACTTTGCTTGTTAAGTTTCAGAATCTTAGACCGTACACTGTTGAACTTTTCATGAGGTATCCTTTTCCTCAAAGTTTGTTTTTGCCTATGCGGTGCAGACATTACGACTAAATTAGGTAAAGTTTGAGAAAAAGCAGGAATCGATATTCGGTACTTAACGAAGGTGAAATGATCATGAATACGTTGGATATATTCAATTATTCATTCAGTATCAGCTATTCGTGCCACTGCAGGCAGACAGCCTCCACAAGTCTCTCCATGTTCCTCGGTCTTAAGCTCTTCTCATCCAAGTGATGCCAGCCTTCTCTTCAATACTTTCTCTCCATCTCTTCTTTAGTCTCCCTTTTGGCCGCTTTCCATCTCTTGGAATCCATTCAGTGCTTTTCTTTGCCCATTTATTGTTCTCCATCCTAGCAAGATGTCCTGCCCACTTTCGTTTCATTTGATTCACTTTCTTCAAGATATCTATCACTCCTGTTTTCTCTCTGATGGCTTCAATCCGGATTTTGTCTCTTCTAGTGACGTTGAGCATGGATCTTTCCATACTACGTTGGGCTACTGCTAGTTTATTTCCATGGTGCTTTGTCAATGTCCATGTCTCTGCACCATTTGTCATGGCTGGTAAGGTTATTCCATTCATGAGTTTTCTTTTCAAGCGTATAGGTATTTTGGGATCTCTCAAGATTTCACTGTGCTGACCGAATCTTTTCCACCCTGCTGTTACTTTTTGGTCGTTACGTTGGATATGTTACCAGGACAAAAAGAAGACGTTTATCCACCATATCAATTTGCAAAGGAGACAAAGGAAAAGACAAAATATAAGATAATGAAAGACATAAGCAAAAAGAGAAACTGCATGGGTGGCGCCCTGAAAGAACTAAGCAGGCAGATGTTGATGAAGAAAGACCAAAAGATGGTCGAGATGCTCAAATTTGAAAGCAGAAGCAGAAGGTTTTATTACTGCGGCACAATATTAAAGTCTACCTACAAGAAACTACCAAAATAAAATTATGAAAAATGATGTCCGATTGTCTGGTTAAGAGGTATTATTAAAGACTGAATACTTTTAAAGACATAACAATGTACTAAGTAAATTCATTGGCTGAAATGTAAAAGATATGACTATGTTGTGACAAGGAAATGCTATAAACGCATACCGGAAACCTTAAAAGAATTAGAGAAAGTAAAGATTTTGTGGGACATGCCAATACAGGCAGATCGTGAATTTTGAGCAAACATAGTAGATGTCATTTTTAAGGGCACAAAAGATTATATTACTTTGCCGATTGATTTGGCGGTGCAATCAGAATTGGAAGAATGTGGAACACAACTATCCCAATTCTATCAGGGGCACATGCTCTCTTGCAAAGAGGAATGCAATATCATATGAACGACTGGATATAATGAGATTCTGTACTGAAACACTACAGAAAGTTGAACTACTAGGAACAATAAGGATAATTAGGGCGTTTTGTCCCTGGAAGAAACCCTAGGAAGATACTTTCCCATATAGTTGACTATATTTTACACACGTACTAAAAAAAGCAAACAGAAAATAAAAATGTTAATAATAACAAAAATTGATGTCGTACAAGATTCGAAGAAACCCACATTGTTAACCAATGCCTAAAACTGGCCCAAGAAGAATATAAGTGACATGGATGGGTAGGTAGAGCAGCCCATCGGGACGTATGTAAACAGAAAGGATTTGAGATGAAAGGTAGCTGGGATATTTTATGTTATTGTAAGTATTAGATGCTAACAGAATTGTCCGACAAAAAGTGTGAAAGTTATAAGGAAAGTAGTTAAACCAACTGAGTGATGTTCAGGAGTGGTTGTTACATCTAAGCCAAATGGTAAAATTAGAGTATGTGTTGATTTACCGAACCCAATTTGTGCGTAAAAAGAGAAGAATCACCTATTGCGGTCAGTTGAATTAACTCTAGCCAAGTTAGGAAACTCAAAAATGTTTACTAAACTTGATGCAAACAGTGCTTTCTGGGAGAGAAAATTGTCTCTAGTTGAGTCAATCACTGACTACATTCATAATACCTGGGGAAAATACTGTTTTAGAATTACGGTCTGGAATTATTATCTGATCAGAAAAATTTCAAAAATGTAAAAACGTGCGCATGATTCACTGATAGGCCAACCAATCAGAGATGAAACTGATGGCAAGCCATTGCTACTGTTATTAAGAACACATAATTTAAATCAATTTTCTCCTCTAATAGAGAGGATGCCAATGAGTCTCATGAAATTTAATATCGTGGAAGTAAAGCATGTGCCAGGGAAAGAAATGCACACCAGCGACAAACTTTCTCGTCTTACAATGGGAGACGGAATAGAAAGAATTCCCTCATTAACGGATCACATGTATTTATCTACTAAACCAATCATAGATTCTCTCCCAGTATCAGACATAAGTTTAAAAGAGATTATCAATGCTGAAAAGCAAGATAAAATTTGTAAGTAGATAAATTAATATTGTCTCGACGGATGTCCCGAAAAATTTCAATTAGCAGATGCAATCAAAGTTTATTGCATTTTTAGAGTAAGGTTGTCAGTTGTAATGAATATCCTTATGAAATCGTCAAGGTTTGCTATTCCTTCATGTCTGAGGGTGGATATCTTAAAAAGAATACATGAAGGACACGAAATGACCACAAAATGTAGATGAAGATCCAAACAATTGGTTTGGTGGCTAAGACTTAGTGCACAGCTACAGTTTATGGTAAAATCATGTAAAGTCTGTACAAAGTGTCGAACAAATACACCAGAACCTCCTATTACAATTCCATTCCAATTAGACCATGGGAAATTGTAGGCTTAGATTCTTGTCAGTGAAATAATTCTGATTAAATTATTTTGCTAGATTATTATTCGCGATAAATTGAACTTGCTGCTATGAATGAAAATAAGAAATCAACCCCGAGGTAATCAGAGTCTGGGAGTTTACTTTTGCATAGCAAGGCATTCCATAAACGGTCAGGTTAGATAAGGCTTCGCCATTTGATAGTGCAGAGTACTTTTTGTTTGGCAGAAAATAGGGGTTTGAGATAAAAACCAGCAGTACTTAAATTCTGAGATCAAATGGAGACGCCGAGAGAGCCGTGCAATGGCAATTTTAAGTATGAGACTAGCATTAAGAGCAATCACATATAGCATACTTTTGCGAAAGAAAGAGGAGGGGTGTAGAACGAGACCGTCGTCTTATTACAATAGAGCCCATAGACCACTGCCATTAAAAGAGTTAGAACCGGGAACATCCATTACATTCACAACTCATGCTAAGCCGGGTATCAAGGAGAGTAGGTACACCCAGGTCATATGTTGTGCAGGCACCATCACTGGAAATCAGAATGAATCGAGAGCACTTCGTCCCAGAGAACACACAATCTTCATCTAAAACTTTACCTGAAACCACACCTCAACCACAATCCCCTCCTGCGTCATCTCTTAAGATAAATTCCAAGCCAGTCAGAAACAGGAATTCTTTACTCAAGGAATTAGAGAATATGGTGCAGAACTAATTTCAGTTTTCGCTATCGTATGTACTTACAATACAAGTATATGTTTTCTCCTTTTTTGAGAGAAGGTGTTGTATTATTGTTTGCACTAGATGTTAACACGCATGCTCGACTAGAAGAGTTAATGGAAATACACGTGTCATCTCAACTGACACTAAAACTGCTTGCTATTGAAGCTTAATAATGTAACAGTATGAGCTTGAGCCACAGACATTATACGAATACGAAAGGTGGGAAATTATTTGAGATTTCAATGTCCAAACAGATCATCAAAGAATGGCGTCCAGACATGACAGTCACTAATAAAGAACGGAGAACGTGCCAGATAAAGGACTTGTGATATCCCAGACTATAGAGTGAACATCAAAGAGCGGTAAAATTTAGAAAAATATGGAGATTTAAAGCGAGGCTATGGAAACTGAAAGAAACCATTATTCCAATTCAAAATAGCGTGGGAAGCAGATTGCAACAATTAGCCACAGATGTAGCTAGCGGCCAAGTGCAGCCCATCGTATTATGCAACAATATTATCATGTTATTCTGTCACCAGAATTTGAAGAGAAAACGTCTTTCTAACATGACGTTGTATCATCTTACCTATCAATAATAATATGTATTTGTATAGCGCTAATTCCGTATAGCTTATTAGTCACTTACAGCATAAATACTTCAGAATATGAAATTAAAGTATATAAAGTATGTTGAAAGGATCTATCAAAGATATAAAATGATAAAGAAATTAAATAATATTCTCCGTAGGCTTTAGTAAAATAGATGAGTTTCAAGATGCGTTTTTAAAACTTGGATTGGCAGCACGCGATCATTTACACTGAAGTCATTTGTAAACCTTATTAATTGTAGGTAAGATTGCGAGGAGTCTCCACGAAAAGATTTAATCTTATACAATGTCTATTCTTTTTAAATGCATCTTCAAGTTCTGATCTTTGTAATCTTATCAAAAAAAAAGCCAGAAAAATCATTGTACTTATAAATATGAATTCCCTGGCTAAACCTTTTAAACGAAGCATTACGGGAAATAAAGTAAATAATAGATTTCAATCATGAACTAACTTGATCAAGCTTTCAATGTAACATTCATTATCATCAAGAATGTTTTACATGTATATTTGGATCCATTTGTATGAGATGAAACAATAGGTAAGTGACATAACATAGGAAAATAACTCAATAAAATATAGTGAGTTCTCGCATGGGAAAGCAGTTATAAGCCTGGGACTTAATTTTTTTTAATCTCCGAAGAAACTCGACTTATGCCATTTTGTAAATCCGTTTTTGATTCTTCATCGATAGTTAAGTATTCCGCAAACATACTTTCACAGGCCTCTTCACTAATTTTGATAATTTTATACCTTCTTCTTATTAAGAAAGGATTAATTTGTACTCTTTTACATCGGTATTTTACACTTAGTTCTAAAGATGAAGTTCTCCTTGCTGAATTAGAAAGGCTTTGTTCGTAATTGTGAAAAAACCGTTATGAATTTTGTATTCGTTGTTTTCTGGATAAGAGGTTTGAACGTCATCCCATAGCTCTCAGTCTTCCTTAATGTGCTGTATACATGTCTGTACAGTTAACAGGGAACCATTTGTTACAAATACTTCATCAATTACGTGATTTCTACATGAAGCGATTCCACAAGTTGATGTGTGTGTTGCCTAACTTCTTTCAACTGAAGAATAATATCCAATTAAAAAATCGGATTGCTGAGGCTCTCTGATTGAGTATTGCTGACAAATTTAAGTGTAAAAGTTGTGATGACTTTTACCTTGATCAAACAGGCGCCATATATATACTCGAATATGTGTACATTTGGGGGTCTCGGCTTTAATTGGGAATCGTCTTAGTAGTCCGTCTTACTCTGCTATTCTGGAGCACGGTTGGGCTACTGGGCATGATATCTCTCAGTCTGACGTTTCAATCGTTTCTCATTGTAGTTTCGGCCTGGCACTCTCTATCCATGAAAGCCTCCTTATTTCCAGAATCAACGCAAACTTTTAAAAATAACCAATCTGTTGTCTTCCTTTCTGTGATTTGATTGTATGTAATTGTCTTGGTATCTTCGTTTGTCTTCCCACGTGTCACCGTTTTGGTATCTATGTCACATCATCACTACTTCCAGTACTGGAACATAGAAGTGAGGCACAGGAAGTGATATTATGTAGAGAACAATGCTTATTGTTGAGGAGGGTATTCAGATGTGCTCTTGTATGTGCACAAGAGTTGCACCTCTGCTTCAGCTGTAATGAAAATGATGGGTACGTCACTGCTGTCCAGAAACGCAACTGTAACAACAAATGTCGTGCAGCCTGTTTAGGAAACGTTTTTGTTTATTTTGCCACAATCGATGCAAAATCGTCATATTGTGCTACACATGTTCATTAACGATCTTTATCTTTAATAGGGCACATAGAGATAGTGTATTAATTGCATATTAGATGGTATATAGTAATCATAAGTTAAGCATCCGTGTTGATGTGCTGATTCAGATTCTTGTTTTCTCTTATGACTTTGTGTTATGTTTGTGTTCCACTCGATCTTGGTCCCGTGTAGAAAGGACGAAAAAGGATTCCTTGTCAAGGTATGATTTGACAGTTGTCAGCAGATACTACTTAAATGTAAGAACAAACAAAATGTCTTTTTCCTGATACAAAGATTGCTGCCGCTTACAGGAAACATTTCTCATGCCTGCATCTGTACTATGGAGTCTTCTGCATTTGATGCAATGGAGAGAATGGCTAAGGTGTTTGTACCTGTAGAATTTACTCTATTATGATCGATATATGACCTCCTGATGGATCAGTCCTTGCTCTTATCAGATATTTTGGCTTCTGGTGTATTTAGACAAAACCTTGTTAGAGACATTTCTTCCAGATGCCGACATCTTGGTATAAAACGCGTTCAGTAAAGGAGTGTCGCATTTTCTATTAGCTTACAGGCAAAGAGAAAAGAGATCGTATTGGCGATATCTCAACTACTAGGCAAGCAAGTTAAGATCTTTAGAGTTTTGCTGGGTGCAAATGAATAGCATGCGGCTGATTCAAAGGCGCAACGAAGAATTGGAAACTCTGCGTGCAGTACCAAAGATATGGATAATAGGATGTTCTGTGGGATACAGATATAAATATATTTTCCCTAGCTTCACCTTACACCGAGATCTAAACAAGGCCCACCAACATTTTCAAAATACTGTGGATGAATTTCAGCACTGTGGTTCCGGCTGGGTGCTGTACACGATACATCACCTTGAGATAGGATTTGCTGGGGTCACTCCCCTACACTGCCCATCGTACTTCCCGCTACCACCAACATTTCTCAAGAAATACGCTCTCTCAAATATAGTCAATGATGACGGGAAATATTTTCTGTTGTCAGTCTTAGCTGCAATTTACCAACCGTTGAACGATGAAAACGCCAGCTGCGGCTATAATTCTTGTCTATGTCTGCGGGAACACAATACTGACGGACTTCAGTTTACTCTCCCCCTAAGAGAAGTGCAAAATTTTAAAAAGGTAAACCCATCGTTCAGCATTAACGTCCTGGGTTGAAGAACAATGAAATGTATTCTTTATACGTTACAGATCAACGTCAACGCCCACATCATCTCAATTTGCTTCTCCTCACCAACGGTAAAACATCATCCGCAGTCAACGGCAAGTCTAGTGTGCTCCAATCATAATGGCGCAATACCCTTACTGCCTTGACAGATTTGGTAAAAATTGATGCCTCGCAGAACATTTACCATTATGCTCCACCCACGGTGAACAGAAAGTGAGAATGCCCAAGTAGGAAAATACTTCGTTGCAGTTCTCAATAATCCATCACCAGCTCAAGAGTTCCTTTGTTGTTTACGCATATCATGAATGTCTACTCTCCTGTATTACAGGTTGTACGAACGATCAATCTACATCTTTCATCCAAGCAGTTCAACAACACGAGCCCTGTGGTTACTGTTTCTGTGTAGTTGCCCAAGGTAACCAACTTCATCCCCCCCCCCCCCACTGTCTACAGTGTCCCTGGTGCTGCCCTACATTTCTTGCATTTACTACAAAGTCTTGATGTTGAAATATGGCAAATCTTAAAAAGTCCAAAGTCTGTGTAAATGATACATGAAGACCATGAAGACTACAATACAGCAACCAGTTACCACGTCTGTGAAGAACTGTTAGAAGAAGACCGAGTTTTAGATCAGTGGACACATATTTTTGACATTTTCTATCGATCGGAGCTTTTCGTTTCGCTCTTATCAAGACCTGATGCGAAAATAATCATCTTATTGATACATAGCGCCTTAAGTATATATTCAAGCAATGGATTCTTGTCATAGCAATTTTTACCCAATATAAGGGTATTTAACGTATTTTAACTAGCTTAAAGAATTTAGAATGTAGGGCGAATACCGTGTTTCTTTAAGAATTTTAACGATTTTATTTTAACTTTCAGTATGGCTATGATAATAATGTATTGCTTGGACACTTAAGGTGCTATGTATCAATAATATTATTTTAGGATGCTTCACTTACGGATTTTTATACCGTCTAATATGAAATCTATTAGAGATAACGATTGTTAATTTGTAACGTAACATGACGCTCTTGCATCGATCGTGGTAAAATAAACAAAACGCTTCCTAAACAAGCTGCACAACATTAGTTGTTACAGTTGCGTTTCTGGACAACAATGACGTACCCAGCATTCCTCTATGACGCAACTCCTGTGCCCATACAAGGGCACATCTGAATACCCTCCTCAACAATTAGATTTATTCTCTACAAAATGGCACTTCCTGTGCCTCATTTTAAAGTGACCACGATCAAGGTTCAAACTCTCGAGATTTTCCCCACTAGTATTCCCACTCGATCAAATCCAGTCGACTGTATTTCCTCAAGTTATTTTTGTAGTCATGCTACTTTGCTAACATTTCATCTTGTATAAAATGCAACCCAACATACCTGTAAATATATCCCTGATGATGGTTTATGTTACATCGTAACCTCAAAAAAGTTAGTGAATGATTGATTTCTAGTGTTTACTGTATTTTTCGTCATGTTTCTTTTAAAAGTGTTATCCTGGCTTCTCATATTTATAAGTATAATGAAATTTACACCCTAATTGTCTATTGCTAAGTAGTCAGAAAAACTTTTGCGACTTTATTTTGACTGATTTGAGTTCAGGAATGATCGTATCACTAAATTTTGTTTGAGTTGTTGCTGATGATCTGACTGAGGAAAACTGATGTACGTTTGGACCAGGGCGATCTAAATAACAGGCCTGGACAACATGCAACTGGAGGCTGCGACTGGAGGCCATCCGAAAATTGAGAATAAATTAACCTTTCATCATAAATCTTAATATATGCAATTTATCATTGCCATGTACTGGATTAAGAAGTCATAACAATAGTTGGTGTGCACAGCAGACAGTACACAGCAGGCAGATGTTCATATTTCACAATCAAGATGGCACTTTCCTGTTGAAGCAACGGTCATT
>JAAAKL020001195.1:0-32552 GCA_010016065.2 Carybdea cf. marsupialis auct. non (Linnaeus, 1758)
ATGTACGTCCACGGGTAACATCCCTGATGAAATGTGGAATTGGTCATGTGATGATAAATGATCTCCCTCTTGACATTGATTTTGCTAAGAAACGTTTTCGTATTGGATAGCAGATTTTCGTTGTACTGCAGCGGCAACTAAAATGACTAACTTTACGTAGAAAGTCACACTGATGGCCAAATTAACAGGCAAAAGTAGTTGGTACTCATTGTCATGTAACAAAAGATTGGTAATCATGAAGCTATGTTATCCTCTTTTTCACTGCATAGTACTTTTGATGCTTCCCTAGTGTACTTGATCATTCTGCCTGAAGTCCAAATACGCCTTCGACATTATTTCTCCTGAGGTATCATGTCAGATTAAACGCGCCTAAACCTGATAGTTCTATCAAGTTTAAACCTACTAGCTTCACAATGAAATCTCATCCCCCCGCGATTTATGTGAGAATTATGTACTGACAATGTCTTTCCATGCTCATCTGGTTGCAGCCTTTTCTTTCATTTTCTTGCTTTCTAAAATCTTTGACAGCATCGTCTCATGTCTGTTCTCTCTCCTTCAATTACGTTCTCTTTATGGCCCTCTGAGTAACACATTGTGTTGAAGTGGCTTCGTCATCTTATTTGGCGAGGAGGTTTGGTTAAAAATGAAGCAAGAAACTATAAATTTCATGTAACGTTAGTACAGTCATACTCTAGAGCCCTTTACTTGGAAGTTGACTGCTAGAGTGATTCCTAAATCCGCATGTGCAAAATCGGGTTCCGAAAACCCTTATGTGTACAACTACCAATCCAAAACTCGTGTTACGGTAGAAGGCACAGGCCAGAACCCTTCCAGCATGCCGTAACGTAATACTTACCTTATTTTACGAAAGATAATAGTAAGCAGAAGTTTAAAATACATTGCCATTGTCATTTTTAATTTATTATTTTTACTCTGGACTCCTTTTATCTTTACTTCAATTTTCTTGTATAGGACATCACATCAGACAGAAATTGTTTTCGTTACTAAAAGACGTCCAAAATTTGATCTGGAATAAAACAAATATGGTTTTAGACAGGATGATACTCTATAGATCAATCAGACACTGCTTCTTGTAAATGCTTGTGTTACGTAAAAATAATATTTTATGGTGGTAAAATAATAACAAGTTTATAAGGAAAACTAATACTTTTCTCATGGTAAGATATACAAGAATGCAATTTACCTACTGCATACCACAAATCCTCATTGAAATAGTTTGTTTTCGACAGGTCATCAGTTAAGGTTTGCTTATCAATTTTAGCAAGTGGACTTTTGCTCAAATGTGAAATATTAAGCAATATTTTAAATAGTGGACTTTTTTGAAATCAAATAACTTCTTTTGATTTTTCTTTGCCACGAGCATCTAGATCCCTACAAATATCTCCTTGCAATATTTTTATGCGTCATTTGGAGAGGGACAGTTCGTAGATACTTATATAAACAGCACTTTCTGTCATAAAATTAAAATATTTGTGTTTTTGCAAGAACGTCATTTATATTTTTCGTTGGCTTCTATAAATTTGTGAACTTTTATAATGGTGAAGGTAGGTAGGCTATTGTCCACTTTATTTCCACATATAGCCCGCCAATCTAATGGAAAATGTTTGGTTAAGTGAATAATTTTCCTCGTTCACGCCGACCCCTATTGATCGCCCGAGATGCCAATTTATGACCTTATTTTCCAAAGCAGTCAGTAGTTTATATAATAGATTTCCATAGGGTGTGCTTGTTCAAGGGCAGTTGGTGCTAAATCATTTTGCAGCAAATGATAGAAATGAAATTGAAAAATATCCAGGCCAGTCACAAGTCATCGTTTTCTCATAAATTTTCTTATTATCATTCTTCTTCTTTTGACGTTCACGGGGTCACCACTGATAGCGTGGAATGAACAGCTGAAATGTTTTAAGACAATTGCTACGCTCAAGAACAAATCATTTCCAGAGGACCACCCAGATGCCATAAAATAGGCATAGAGGTCTCCTAAATCGACACCTGCTAGTTCACTCAGGCTCTCAGCCCAATTTTTAATATCGGTTGGTTCGCTGAGCTGAATGTATCTGCTCTCCTTAGTACGTACACAAAGACGCTCTGAATACTTTGTCGTGAAGTCACTTTCCTCGCAATACACAAACATATAAGTTGATCTTTAATGTATTAAGAGAATGTAATTCCGCGTTGTCTTAAGAAAATATGTAGTTGATTAACAGTAAACGAAGAGAGCTCATTTTCGTCCGACATGATAGTTGTTTGCAAAAATTTTAGTCCCACCTTTGCAAGTTTTGATGATGTAAATTAATCAAGATCGAGGCTGACAGGGGGTTAAAAAGACAACTGGAAAGTTCCGTACTGACAACGACTTTTTCACTAGGAACTACGAAAGGTGTCTCCTTAATTTGATACTGAAAAGCAGTTGACTTAAGGGCCCATTAAGTGTTTATCCTAAAAGAGACGATTAAAATATGGCGCTTAATCTATCAATTATGGTGTCCATATCACTATCATCACTCTCAACAGAAGAATTGTCATCACGATGATTAACACAATCATCAGCCCGAGAGCATTAC
Organism: Carybdea cf. marsupialis auct. non (Linnaeus, 1758); assembly: GCA_010016065.2. Taxonomy (NCBI): domain Eukaryota; kingdom Metazoa; phylum Cnidaria; class Cubozoa; order Carybdeida; family Carybdeidae; genus Carybdea; species Carybdea cf. marsupialis auct. non (Linnaeus, 1758). The sequence continues at coordinate 2,586 of JAAAKL020001195.1, forward strand.
TACAAGCAAAAGAGCATCATAAAACAGTTATGTCTTGACAGTCTTGCATCTTCACTGCCATCGTTCATATTCTATTGATTCTGGTCACTGTCATCATCAAAAATGTTATTATTCACAAGGTTTGACGCTGGGTGTCGAAGGCATTTGCCAGATCTCTTTGAAGAAATAAGGGGAAATACTTGCCTTTTAAATTTATACACAAATGAGCAATATAGTAATTAACCTAAAAAGCTTAATAACACATTGGACAATAAATCAAATGTTCTGATCTTAATAATGATTAAGATATAAGATTGTACCATTTGTTGTTAGTTACTATAAGAATTTCAATGACAGACCGGGATTCACTATCTGAACTTGCTCGCTCGTTTCCAAGGTGGAAGATTATTTTAGTTGAATGAAAATGCTTACTTTTGATCATTGGGGAATTGTCAGTTGTTAAAGAAATTGATGCAGTAGAAAAGCTTCTGTCCGATGAAAATGTCAGGGGTGTGCGGAGGTAAAAAAAGCCGTTTTATAACGACAAGGAAACAGATGCAGACTAGAAAAAAGCTATTTACTGCACGCAGATGGTGCTTGTACTTAGTAACAATAAGGATACTTGCAGACTCGGTGGAGACAAGCCCTAACCCTATAAGGTTCCTCGTCTCAACCGTACAGTATAGCAAATAAATATTTGTAATGACTCAGCTACGCCTATAACTATAATCACTGTCTCTACGCATGGTTGCGAAAGCGCAGCAACCTTGACGTCATAATCGTAGGAATATAAATTTCCTCTGACGTCACTTCCTGATCATAGCTCGTTTACGAGAATTTAACAGCCTTTGATGTCATTGCAGCGCGAAGTCGTGATTATAGGAGACCACCATGTCCTCCAACAAATTGGTGACCCCGACGTGACACGATTGCGCAGCCTTCTGATATAGAGTCAGAAGCACTACTCATTCATTATAGGAGACCAACATATCCTCCTATTTATTGTTGTACTTTCCACTCTAACAGGCTCCTTCTAATGTATCAAGGTCCTGGATTCTATACCTCCTCGCTCACCTCTCGAGTTTTCTGATCAATGCTAGTAGACACGCTAAAAATCATTTCAAGAAAAAAATTCTTTCGCTTCAATGAAAAATCTTCAGTACCCAGATCAACATGTAGGGTTAGGCAACGCTGGATTATTAAACAGATTTCTTCTCAGTAAAGACTATAATAAAATTATCCAAAGATATATATAACACCCTCGGTAAAACAACAGTTGAACATTTCCAAACATTTTCTTCTGTGATAATCCGTCTTCTACGGAATTTTTTCGAAAAGAGAGCGGATGAAGAAACCTCACTTAGACCATGAAAATTTTGATACCTCTTTTGGAATAACAGAATTTTGCGTTGAGTAATCGAAAGAGCTGAAGGGATAAGAAGATTCTCTTGTATCCTATAAACTCAACGCAAGTTTTATGTTGTGTACCACAAATAAACTTCCCCAATGATAGACCAAAATTTAATTATTTTCCTTTGACTTCATTTCCTAATCATAGCTGGTGTACGAGAATTTAACAGCATATGCAGTCATTACCGCGGGAAGACGTGATTATAGGGTGTTCAAAATTCCAAGAAAGTATGTAAGTCATTGAAAGAGACACACATGGCAATAATTGGGAAAATATCAACCCAAGTGGTTATTGAAAAGGAAAGGGGGTGTTTGATAAATGGGGAATTTAATGGAAGGAAGCGATCATAACGTTGTAGAACACACAAAAATATATCTTGTCAGTGATCTGTCCAAAGGCAGGGACGGTCGCCTCTCTTCTTCCTTGTGTTTCCACAATTTGACCCCAGTATGAGCTGTTTCCCATTTGCCAACCAGGAAGGATTACCCACAGGGTTGGCGGCCAGCTCGATGGCTCAGTTTACAAATTGATGGAACAGACAAATTTTCAAATCGCCTAGAGTGAGATATGAACCTGGAACCTTCTGCATTCAAAGCTGCAGACTGAACCACTGAGCCATCATTCTGAAACAAGTCAGCTACCTAGCAAATTTGAATCATTTGAAGCCTAACTTTATATGCTATTTTAATGTATGCCCAATTTCATAACCAGGTTGAGATATGTCTACTATGTCAGATAGGCAACTTCGAAACTTTCTCCTTAGCAAGCAGAGCCGCAGGTTGAATAGACACGAGCAGAATTACGTTTGTCCTTCGTCAGCTTCTAATTATGCAAGATCACAGCGTTTTAAAAATTTTGCCCATATCAACAAACCTATAGACCTTTAAATTGATATAAGACTATACATAATGGTAATGTGCTTACCTTTAACGAGAAAGTATAAGAAAAATAAACTGCCCTTAAATTATGATCAATCGCTAGCATTTTCAGTATTGTATCCACGCTATATGTTTGACATGTGGCTTCCGGAGATGATCATGTTAACAGGAGTGGAAACTTACCACACCAGGGATTTGCTATCACGTCTACTCTTCATTATATCTAACAATGCCACTTATTTTACTACAGTACTTTCCATCAGAATTTAACCCTCTCCATACATATCTCAGGGTGTTCTGGGTATCTTGGCCCTTAAAAACCTTACCATCCGAGCATATTTTAAGTGGTGTTTTAAATTTGAAAATATTATATCTACTACCTGTTCGTTGTATGCCGTAAAAGACCAACTATACACCCGGGGTGCCTCTTGGACAAAAAGCTCACTTATTCGGTTTCGACGCTTAAACGATAAAATTTAAAACAAGAGATGGGAAAATTGTCAGCCAAGTAAATGTTTCTGCAGCAATGTATTCGATTTCCAATGACCTTTAATATCTTCCTTTGAGTAAACTCTAATGTCTGTTAACTACTAAAGGAACAGCTGCATGATCAGTTTTGCAAAGAACATGGGACTGATAATGGACTTTTAATGTCACTCATTACATACTTGTTTAAACATTTGCCTCGCCGTAAACACGTCAGGTGGCAACTCATGATATCTTTACATTTCTATGGCACATTCTATGGTAAATGTCTCTACCATACATTTAGCTTACGAGATCTTAGATGTCTTTCTACGGCAAACCACCCTACCGTTATCTAACTAAGAAATTCCAGAGGGTTATAGATCTTATGATAGAGAAATGCAAGATTTATAACATACGTCTACAATCACAAAACTGCTATTTCCTTTATTTCAAATGAGTTTAAAACGATTTCCAACAAGACTTCATAACGCTTAATGGGTCATCCACGGTATTTGAAAGAGGTGTACGAGTTGTAATAATTTGCAGTTAATCTTACTTAAATATCATGAATATTTATACTCAAGTCTGTTTTGTTTAGGAAAGGAGTAATTCTGTTTTCAAGATCGTGCTACTAATGTCCCATATAGCATTATTGCTTTTTAGCCCACTATACACGGTGCAACATGTTGTATCAACATGTTGAACAGTATCGTTATGAGGACCTTGTCTTGTTGTACAACTGGGTTTCGCAACTGCGAAAATCTTTTTATATGTTAGAGAGAGTTGGGACAACTGAAACTCAAGTGATTCACCCTTTCCCGTCTTAAAACGTCTATGAAATATTGTCAATTCTTTCTTAGCTTCCCTTCATCCCTCTCGTATGACCATCAAAAATGTTTTGTCCCTTGGCTGATTTGCCACAAAATGTGATGAGAAACAGAACTTGTTCTATTCTAAAATCAGTTTTATGTTGCGTGCAACAAAAGTTGTACAAGTTGGTTCGTTCACATGATAAAACATGTTGGGCGCAACTTGGTGTATCAACATGTTGCACCGTCTATACTGGGCTTAACAAAGATATATTTCTTCATTGTGGCTTTCACGTCTTTATATTGATGGTGTAAATCCATAATTCTGATGGGTTAAGGTTTTCCCTCAAAGGTCTCTTGTTTTCTATTGCCAAATGGTTGTTCGTTTAGCCCATTCATTTATCTAAAACTATTAATTTCTTCTTTATACAAATAATACTGATTAAGAAGAAGTATTCAGTATTAAATATGATTCTATTATTACAGACCTTCTAAGCAGTCGATATGTCAATCCTTTTTTCTAATATTGACACTGACTAGACATTGGTCTACTTCTAAACGTATGGACAAGAGATCAATCAATATTCACCAGTTTTGAGTTGAACCATTAATACGAGCGTCGTGTTTACAATAAATTTTTGGGTCACTTGCACTTATATCACTTTGTGCAACTAGCCATTGTCAAAAGAAAACAAAAATACTCTCAAAAAGAAGCGTCATTTAAGCAAGAATAGAAAAACATTTTATAGACTGCTTTCATAGATTTTTATCAGATTCGATTTTAAACAGATTCTATCTGCCACATTACTGAACATTAGATGTTACAATTACTAACTTTTAGATTTTTGTTCTCAATGGATCTTATAGATTTTGTTTAAGAAGTTATATTTTAAGTCATTTTATTTTCAAAACACAGCTTCTCTTGATAGCTGCTTGCATTGTCTAGCTGATTGGATCAGCCTGTATAAAGAATGTTCATTATTTTCTTTTTGTTATTACTATCATCATTATTATCATTCGTATATTGCTCCACAAAACAGCGAAAGCATTTTAGTACTAATAGCTTTTTTCGTCTGACAGTCCTCAGAGTACAAATTGGTACTGATTTCTGATTGGTCTAAACAACACCGATCTAGCAGTCAGGCTAATGATTGGCTACTTTCGAAGCACAATTTGGTATAAGTTTTATTGATTTCTTATCAATCTCAAATTTGACGATTTTGTACTCTGAGGAGTGTCAGACGAAAGAAGCTTTTCAGTACTAAAATGTTTTCGCTGTTTTTTGCAGTTTTATTGTTTTGTACAACCAACAAACTTTTTGAATTCTTCTTCTTCTTATATTCTTCTTCTTATATTCTTCTTCTTATATTAGTCTTCTTATATTCTTCTTCTTATATTCTTCTTCTTATATTCTTCTTCTTATATTCTTCTTCTTATATTCTTCTTCTTATATTCTTCTTTTTATCATCATTTTTCTTATATTACTGTTATTACATTTGAGTATTTCAGACTTACTTGAGCTTTATCAGTGAGTCGACCACGTACTTATTAATGTTTTATCGTGATAAAAAACAACACTAGCTTACCGCTACACCTGTCTTAAAGCTTGTTAGAAATAATACGAAAGCTCTATCATTGACACTTGCATTATTTCGATTCTCTCACAAATGATTCACGATCTTGGCAACAACCGATTGCTATTGATATGAAATGTTATGTAAATGCGACAGAATCCACCATGGCCTGTTTAAGGATATTACTGACACTTCACTTCAATGTTATGAAAAACATGTACTAGTCACTATTGTATTTGCTGTTAAAAATGATAGAATGTGATCGGATAACATCATTAGTGACACGTGTGCTAACTACAAATAATCTTAAGAACTGGGGAAAAACTCTACCTTGTAAATTTTAAAATGTAAACAGATGTAAAAGAAAGTTTTTAGAATACCTATTACTGTATTTGCTTCCAAATATTCAAAACCCAGTAGGAGATTGTTTAGTTAAATGTTTACTCAAAATCAGTTACATGTTTACTCAAAGCTATGAATACCTCGATTACGACGTAAGAGAATGGAACTTGGTAGTGGTATCCGTAAAAATCGACTGTAAATCGTCTCATTTTGTGTTCTTATCTTTAATAACTCCTCCGTTTTTTTCCCCGCTTTAATGAAACGATTTATTTCCAGCAAACTGCCTAATAAATTTGCAATCACTTTCAATGCTTATAATTAGCTCTGGACTAGATTAAGAGTTGTACGATCAAATTAAAATAACAAATAAATCTGTTGTTTACTTCATCTTTACACCTGCTATAAGATAAGCAATGGGGAATCAATATTTTCCAAAGAAATGACGTAATTTGTGTATAACCAAACGATCTCCTGTGCCTGATTTTATCTGAATTTGATTGTGGAAAAATGTTCAAAGTAAAGTGAAGTTACTACCAGCTGGAAAATTCATGTAAACAAGGAAATTTGATTGTTTTGGATAAAAGATTAGTGAAAACCTTAGCATTACACTAGCTGTTTTGGTGTTAACATCTCAAGGCTGGGAAAGATTCATGCAAAAGTTTGGAAGGGGAGAGATGACTTAAATATCGCGCCTCAAGGGTGTTTTGAATAATATTTAATCAACATAATCAGTAAAATCATAAACCGCCTATTCTACACTGATCAACTTAAACGTCTGAAGATCTTGGAAGTGTGAGAACAGCTAGTCTTTATTGTCACTTTCATGTAGCCCTGGTTTGTATTTGCGTATTGAACAACACAGTCGCTGATAAGTGTCATGGAATCACTGCCGTATTTGTAACAGAAATATTGAGGGGGCTACATTTTGAAATTGATGAAATAAGAAAATATCGCCCACGATTGATGGGCAAGGAGCAAAATGCTGAAAATCAGCTTGTAAGAAACGGCCTCTAACGCACATTCTGATTTGCGTAATCCTTGTCGCGTTTTCTGCTGACGACATTTTTGTTCCTGGCGTTCAAATTCTTTTGGGAGGGTAGTATACAAGAAAACCATGACATTGATAAAAAATACTTTGACCCTAAATATTGGGGGATTCAGCCCTCTAGCCCCCCTACAATTACGCCCCTGGGAATCAGGAAAAAAATGACCAAAGCTAAGAGATGGAATGGAAGAGCATCACTGGGAAAGAAGACATCCCCTCCCAGAAGCGGTGTTTGCTGTGTGAGAGAATTCGCCCCGGAAACTCATGAAGATATTGATGATAAAGGTGAAAAACGCAGTAGAAAAAACTGAATCATTAAGAGTAATTTGAAAACAAAGATTGTTACAGCAGCATTGCAATTATAGTTTAAATGGATTAAAAGGTGATCGGAGAACATCATTAGTGATACATTATCTGATTTCAAAGTGTCTTAAGAGCTGGTAAATATCTCATCGAGTTACAATCCCACAGCAGTTACTATCACATTTGTTGTCAAAAAAGATTGAAACGTGATAGGAGAACATCATCAGTGACACGTACACTGATATAAATTACCGGAAGAGCAGGGCCAAATCTCAATGAGTTACTATTGCATAGTTTATATCGAGGATTAATCAAATGTAAATACTGGATCGCGATTGTCTAATATGCACGGACGTCCTAGAAGAGCTCTAAAATAAACATACAACGATCACCAAATCTTTTCGCTGCAAGTTTTCGTTTCAGTCTTTAAAAGTACATTGAATCAAGTCTATAGTATTGTGTAAATATACTATTGTTTTGGAGAAAATAGTATTTGGGAATTATGCCTGCTGTGCAAGTACCATTTTAAAACTGATAAAAAGAAATGCAACTGCATAAAATTGCATCAAACCAAATTTTTTAAATATTTTTTCTAAGCCATAGTACAGGGTTTCCCGAGAACCTAGGAATCTACTTATTTCACAGTTGTTGTTTCAATCTCTATACTCTGGCCTTAAAGGAAAACTAGGGCACAGAAACATTTAAATGTATGGACACACAAGCGAATCCAATATTTTACAAAAATGCATCCTTCTTTTCATAAGAATGTAACTTATAAAAATAATCAAGATCCAGAGGACAAAAAGATAAAGATAAAAATAAAGAGATATCTCAATCTCAACTCGCTTGGCTGATAATGATTTCACTAACTCTAACGACTCAATGAGATGTTTTTGAGAGGTTAACGTTAGTGTCCTCACAAGACATCTCGCACACTTTCGCTCACTATTTTGCATTTAAAATATCATTGCCTTAACAGAAATCTGGTATGAGTTTTGTAGTCAGTAGTTTACGTCCCTGGCTATTGTCTTTCCTTTATGTGTACGAACTCCCCCCAAAATAATACCCAAAATAGATGCGGACAAGGTATTATGTGAGGATATTTTTGGAGTATATATAGGCTGCTATGCTAGACAACCATAAGGATATTTACCATCATGGTATATATAAAAAAGTAGATTGTGGATCCTGTTATAGCCCCCCCCGGCCCTCCCTTGTTGGTGGACCTGATCTCTGAAGGAAAAGTAAAGGAGAAATTCCAACCTGTAAAGAATACTCTCACTGTGATTATTTTGGTAATCTCTACAATCCCCAGACGGCAAACTCAGAGCTACTTATAAAAGATTAGCAGCAAATAACTTCTTACACGGTTTTCTACTTGAAGGAAAATCTTTGATCTTATGTAGCGTCAGAATAGGCCAGCCCCTTGTTAAAACTATGAAAGGAAGGCATCAATTATTTATCTGTTTCTCCTTAGGATGAGAAAACGGTTCTAATGCGCTAAACATGGAAGAAAAGGGTTACAACATGCATTTTCGTTTTTGAAGGTAAAACGATTAAATAAGTAAATACGAAAATGCGCACCCCTATCATGCAAGATTAAATCCATTACTTTGCAAAAAAAGGAGGGGACGTGTTTCCCCTTGAGGAAAATTAGCGCAGTCTTTCCTCGGTGTTGAATTCACGTGCAAAGCTGTTCAAAGTATTTTTTGTTTAAACATCAAAGGGCAAAATGTATGCTTCGTTATGGCTATTTTATATTTGCAAAAATATGAGAATTTCTCGATCCATTTAATCCTTTAAGAAAAGAAGTCAGAGCCAAACTATTGCAAAAATTTAATTTGTTTTTCATGCAGTTTGATTTATTTGAATTATTTTATTTATGATTTCAAACATCTTACTGCTTGTAAAAAAAATTTGTAGGGTGGCAAGTTAGATCCGATTGTCTGCTTGGCCGCGCCAAGTGGAGGGTCTGAGAATATATGGTCCCTAATAATATATGTTTAAAGGACTTTTTAGCTGTATTTTGTATTTCTATATAGATAGCTTGCTCTGGTAGCAATTGTGGATATCAGCCCATGGTAAGGTATTCTTTTGAAAAGTTGTGATTCCTTCATAATTCCTCATATCTGCAACCTTTTCATCCCTATTGTCGTAGTAGAGCATGATAGAGCATTCAAATTGCTCTTATCGAATGAAACAAGTAAAAATAATACCAACAAGAAAAACTCAGACTCATTTCGGTGTTTCGATTTTGCCTTAATTTCTCTTTAAAACTATAGAAAGACTGATGCCCATGCTGGGTTCGATCTACAGCGTTTCGCACTGCAATCCAGCGTACTAAACACTACACTACACAAGCTTACTTTCCCGAGAGCACATTTTTAGGCATACCACGTTCATCAGACAATACACTCCGTGATACCATGACTACACAATGACGTCAACCTACACAATGCGAACATTCGTTCCAGGAAGGTGATGCCGCAATGATTAACTTCCAACATTTTTGTCGAAAGAATTGTTGAATTTTGTATTACTTGATGCTGCCTTGTGGCACCCCCAAGTATTCTTTATTGTCTTCTCGTTATTCTTAGCTACGCATATACTGAATTAGACTGTATTGTATCGTATGCAGATTGTACCATTACGTCGATGGTGACGATAAGATATTTGATATGAGCTCGAACTTCCTATAATTACACGCATCGTCCTATTTACGATTGCAGCAGCTTCAATTCTTTCAAGTTGTCTTTTTAATAGAAATTTTGGGTACATGCTTGATGCTAGGTTATGCCATCCTCGTTATTCTTGATCTTTTTCTTTGATAGACAGTGGCGGTTCGTAAAGCTGTTGATTACTATATTGCTTGCATGAATAAGAAGGAAATTGAGAAGCGTAAAGATGCACCATTAAAGAACGTCATTGCGACGTACAGATCATGGCCGGTCACAAATAAGTCCTTTAATGTGAAGAACTGGAACTGGACTGAAGTCTTAATTGACATTCATAGAAATCTATCGTACGCTCCTTTGTTTAACATGTATGTGGGCGAGGATATCAGGCAGTCAACGGAAAATGTTATAATTGTAAGTATGATTGACAAGCCATGTCTTTCGTAAAGGTTGAAATATCTGAACATTTTTGTTAGAAAAATACTTATAGTAACGTAGTATTTAATAAGTCGTTTTAGGAAAATTTGAAATGATTAACGTGATCAAACCAGGGAAACTTTGGATCCAAAAAGGGCCGTATTATCCGTATGCAGACAAGAGGCTGAATACTAGAGTATCGACATGCTTAAGAGCAGCAAACTCTAGTGTTTTTATTAACCGATATGCATATGTGCAGCACTTGACTCACTCCACCTTAACTTACTGATAAACTTATGAGAAAATGATAATTTCCAAATAAGTTTGCAAACATGGCAAACGCATGTTACAGGCACACCAGAGCTACTGTTCGAATCTATGGTGAAGTTAGGACTGGGGCGAGGCAGTGTCGCATTTTACCTCCTGGCTCTTTAACTATGAAAGAGATTGAGTTATGAGAGGAGACTTGATCGTCCATCCTCCTGTATTGATCCATGCCATGTCAGAAGTTGCAAACGTTGACTATTTTTGTTAAAAGTGCACAGTAGCTCTATAGATTATTGATAAACAAGACTCGATTCTTCTTCTAACTGTATAAATATACTACAAAACTACATAAACACAAAACTCCATGTCTTGAAATATTCGACTTCTAAGGACGACTTCAGGGTTACAAGAAGTGACATTTGATGGCGTTAAGGATTAGCGCATATATTAACGTAATTATGATCCGTTTAATATATTCAAATGATTTGACACTCTTGACTTCATCTCAGATGGATATGCAGGAAATTATTGAAGAGTTTGATGTTACTGCTAATCAAATTGTTTGTTAAGAAACCAAAGACAACTTTAACCTCTTCAGATAGCAACCTCCTTGCAGATTTTGAATGAATTGAGAATACATCGAAACAGTATCTACGTTTACCTACCTACAATCAGCCATAACGCATAATCGGGAATCATCACAATCGGGGATTGATATCCAAATTAACTTGGCATCGACTGCTTTTTAAGGTACTGAAATATGTATGGAACAAGCTTCTTATTTCTCTGAAAACCAGAATGAGAGTTTGCCAAAAATCAATTCGAACTATTCACAGGTTTGGCTGTGATACTCGTTTTCTATCACATTTTCCACACGCACACTTCATGGATCACGTCACATGGCTAGAAGTTAGAAATAAATGCAGATTGAATTATGACCGTTGAAACAGTGTTAAAAGCTGTTCTTTTTTCTAGAGTGACTTGGCGATGTTCTCAGGATTCCGCATAGTGGGTTGTTTAAGCCAGGCTCTGACTAGGGTGACAGAAACGTTGAAGGGGTCGAATCAAAACGTGAATTAAGACCCGTCGACATGAAACCGTTGCGCGGCTCTCCATTATTTTAGGGGGAGAAATAGGGATATCGTTGGCTTATGTTCAGAAAATCCAAGGCAAAGGACCGTCGACAATAATATGCCATTATACTGAAGATATTGAATTTCAACTAGTAAGTGCCGGCTGGTACTGTAGGTGTAATTAAGTGAGTAGTAGGCAGAGATGAGCGGTGAAATGAAAACACTTTCATGTCCCTCTGGTTTGAAGACATGCATTATTTCATGTTGAAGGTTACTTACATTATTTCAGCCATATTTTAGATATTGATTTCAGCCATATTTTAGATATTGATTTCAATAATTAAATATCTTTCGTCGGGTCATGCCTGGTGGGTTTGGTTCATACCATTCTTATGATCACGGAACTTATAATCAAGGTATTATTGAAGCGTATGAATGACTCGATTGTAAGGCCACGTGATAGGATTGAGTGCCGCTAAAGAAAGAATTACTAAGTAAGGTTGAAGAAAACTCAAACTATTCGAATATGAATACTGGAAATGCCTGCCGAAAGTAAACTTAAGAGTTGATTATTTCCGAATAGAAAGATCAGAAGTGATAGGAATTTCCACCCCCATCCCGATGGTCTGCTACTAAGATCAATTGTGTCAGCGAGAACTAGTTGGTGTCATAAAATAGAATTAAAATATCTTGTCTCCGTATCTCAGCTAATGTTTGGGGGCCACAACGTACCTATCGCATAGCTGTTATGTGCATATATGTGGACAGAAAGATAGGTACGATTACTTCACTGGATTCTTACATTCATCATTAGATTCAGATTTCCACCTGGCCATTCAATTGCGGGTATTTTACAAAGATAGGTGTTTTCTCCCTGAAAAGTGAAGTTTACAAGACTGAAGATGTTTTGGGGGAATATTATTTCTAGCCCCTGCAGTATTGTAGCAGTGTCGCCAGCATATTTTCTAGGATATCGATTTTGATAGAGGTGTGTAGAAATTGTGGCACGTAATTTCTTATTGCTGTTTCCTTCCTTGTTTGATCCAGCTCCTTTAGCGGTGTTGTATAGTGACCCACTGTAGATAAAACTCCAATTACTTTCTTGTCACGTAATAATTTTATGAAAATCACAAGTTTGACAAACGTGGCACATAATGCATTACTCTTGTTGGTCAAGTTAATAAGTTAATATTTGAGAACTTTATCTTGAACAAACCTCAAGGTGCACCCTTTCCCATTTTGAAACAGTCATATCAAAACCTTGTTATTTTAACGCAGTTCATTATCTTATGAGCTAAGCCAAATCGACAATGTTTTCTTAAGGACCTTTTGCAGATTCAAACGGTCGTTGATCTTGGTTGCAATGTGTCGTGAATTTTGTGTACGGATGTTTGATGGCTGGGTCGCCACTACGATTTTTAAAAAAATTGGTTTAGAAAAATTTTGAATACCTTATGTTAGCAATTATCAAATGCCTGTACATAGCCTGCAGCGCCTCGATAGTCGTGAAGAAAAGGATAACGCATTGATCGTGCTTTTTCCTCTTTTTTAGTTTGACCAGTCTGGTCTGTTGCTGTCAAAAGATGCCTATTTGCAGAATTCGACATACCATTCCAAGGTAAACGTTTTGTCAGAAATTTAAATATATGGTACATTATGTGATGATGACCGCTTAAGCTATGTGTACAACTCTGGACTATGAAATATGCAAGTTTCCCTAACCCCAGTTCCAAAATATTGTTAAGTTTGAAAAAGAGCATTTTGGGTACTTTGCATGTCAGAGCTCCCTAATGCTAAGCGGAGAGGTCTAGAACCAGATAATACCAGGAATGGACACCCCTTTCATGTGGCAAGTATCTTCTGTGATTTTGTTCCATTTTCACCGAAATTTAGTGAAAACTTAACATCTATTTGTCAAGGATTGTAATTGAGCAAAGTTGTAATCATGAGTCATTCTGGTACTTAAAGAGAAGACAAATTGGAACGCATGATCTAAAAACATAACTTTGAAATCATGCCCGCTCAGTATATGGTAAGCCCTGCTGCCAAACAATAATGGAACCAGAGATCCTAGTCTAGTTATTTCTTTTCTGTTACAGTTGATATGATCATCTCTATATTTGAGTTTTAAGTTCATCCTCAGTCATTTCTGACGATATTCATTTTGTCTACGCAATTGTTTGCTACATATTTCCTGGCAAGCTGTCATACTTTCCTAGTACTGCTGACCCAAGTCAAACAAAGTGGTTATGTGACCTTCGTATCTTGACAGCCTCACTCTATTTTGGCTACCGTGTTGTCACAATTAAATACGTTTTTGGACATCTGTTGTTTGGTGTGTTCGTTAGAAGACAACAATTCGCACCCCACCCATGTATCTGGGGTTTTTTTCTTTACTTGGACCGTACTACAATGGAAGTAGATATCATGCAACGATATCTTGAAGCAAACATTTTAAGAGGACCACTTTTCTTCCTTGAGTGAACCTCTGTAACATTTACGCCAACTCCAGTTACGTCTATTGTAAACAGGGCCGTAGCTAGAGATTTTTCCCGGGGCATGGGCAGAGAAGAGGGTGTCGAAAGGAAAGTGAAGGTAATTTTCAGGGACGGCAAACATTTTTGAGATTGAGACTGGGGGAAATTGCCCCCCCCCCCGCTAGCTACATCCCTGGTAAAGTGAAATATTAGATACGGAAACGTTTAGTTTTTATCTCTTGTCTAAAGTATTAACTACTGCTTTGACCTTGAGAAAGCGTTCTTCCCTAAACGACAGCTGGTTGCAGTTTACGTTTTTATTATTATGGCGAGTCATTGTATATCTGAAGATAAATATGGATTATATTTTTTATTATAATTGACAAGTCAACATAAATAGCTAGTACAAAATTGCTTGAACAAAAACAATGTTCAAGAAAAAAAGTCAGAAGAACAACAGTTCACTATGCCCTATTTTGATCAGATTTAAGAGTGTTGATCTAAAGGGACATAGCTACAAGGGTACGATGGCAGCGTATTTCTGGATTTGCCAGCAATGCTCTGATAATTGCAAGAAGTTGAATATTAGGAATTTGTAAGCTCTGATTCGGCATAATAAGACCTATATTATCATTCCAGTCATGCTGTTTAGGATCGCGTACTTGAAGACGTTGCATATAATACGATCAACGTGATAAGAGAACTGTAGAAAGTGCGGTCAAATTTTTACACGAACACGTGCAAACCGATTAGTCACCGTCCTTTACCAAAACATAGGCCAAGGTATCGCATTATCCGACTACACCGACAGATGACACTGACGGAAATGATCTCCACTCTTACACAAGTATTGTCCTGATGGACAGATGAACCTAAACAAAGATATCTTGATACATCGACTGAAATCCATTCCTTTCCACACTTTTTTGAATGTTTCAGAACTTTTCATGGGTTTGCATCATTAATTTCTCATTTCCTTCCAATGCCCATTCATGTAGGAACATGTTGTATGTTGGTGTTAAGCCTTTGGTGTCTAGGAAGAGCACATATGCTAGGACAGCGGAAAGTTGAAATTTATGGGCTGAGTGACAAGAATACATAAATAATGCAGTTTGCATGATGGCCGGAAATTTCCAAATCGTTCTTGACACTTTCGTTTGACGAATTGAATTTCTTAATATCTAGCGGTTGAAAACAAGGGTTTTAAGCTCTATCTTGCTGCCTGTCAAATGCGTAATTCCAACTGCTGTAACTAAAGAAGATGAGAGTTCGTAAAAAATAGATTTTTGTTGCTGTTTGCTTTGTATAGTGCACGGTTATATGTCATTATTTATTTTTATTGCATTGTTTCCCCTGTTATTTCGGGCAACACAAGCAACCGTTTCTCACGCATATTTATCATATTAATAAAATAAATTTATGAGTACATTCTTCGCAGCAATTCCGAAACGCACAAACATTTTATCGCCCCCATCAAACTTCTATTAACCGTACAGCATATTAAATTGTACCCATTTAGGAGCCTATTGGGTAAAGATAGTCATGACTTATATTTTCAACAAAGCATTGTTTAAACGTACAGAGAACGTCATATCATTTCATTGCTGGTTCAGTTCGATTGTCATTTTCCCTTTCATGTAATGACAAGTGTACCTACAGATACTTTGTAGTGAAAACGGTTAACTGTACTTCCTTTCTCCCCGAAATTGGTGCTTACGTTGTTTCTCTTGCCATCTCCCTTCTCGCATATCCCACTTTGGTTCACCCTTAAGTTATCAAATTCATGTAATATTTTGATTCTGAAGTCAATAAACACTACACAGAGTTGAACCTTTTGGAACCAGGTTCTTGACTGCGTTGGAATGGTAATAGGTGATGTGTAGTTATGGTCGTGATCCTGCGTGCAATTTGAGATTTCTTCTGCGATGACTAACGAACTTGAGTGTCTACGACGTTCGGTTTTTAAAGTTTAAATATGGTCACCATTCCAAGTTACGTATTACATATCTTTCTATCCAAACGTGTCAATGGTTAATGCAGGTAGATGATTTTTCTCACAATGATGACTGTCTCGTTGATTGTAATTAATATGAGAATGATCAATCGGTATTCTTGTAGATCCGCTCTGCGTACAGAAGCCTTACCAAAAAGATAGTCACGTATTTGGGCGCTACACCTGCTCAAAAGAAGTTGATGGACGAGGTGTTCGAGTTTGAAACAAAGCTAGCTAATGTAAGTCTTTTGCACTTGGTGATCAGTTAGTGGCATCATGATGTATCAATTGTCTTTCATGTAATGTTTTGTCGTCCTTTTTAAGGGCCCTAACGGCATGCCCCGTCAAGGACCGTTAGCCATTTCATCCAGGCTTTGTTTCGATTTGCTAACCGATGTAATTTTCTCAGTATATGTAAAGTAGATGTATGTTCTGTTAAATTCATGCAGTAGGCAAGTAACGAAAATGCTCAGTCAAAGCGTCTTCCCCGTGCTTGTAGGTGGTGTTTTGAGGTGAAGGATCAACCTTGACCTATTCCCTCGAATTTCTTCCTACAAATATGAAGGCGACCCAAGGCAACATTAATGGAGCGAAGGAGATTACAAGCGAGAAACCCATGTGTTTATAAACAAAAGAGAGTTAATACTCAAAACATAAGAAGGACGTAATTGACATATAAAAAGGACCGTCTTAGTGAAGGTGAGGATATCGCACAGAGGTGGAGAATTTGTTTTAGGAGTTGTCGGATACCGAATTTGAAAACGCGCAGGGTCCGGTGGAAGATGTTACCTTTGATGAGCTGCAAAAAACTATGAAATAGATGAAGAACAGCGGAGCTGATGATGAAACTCGCTGTAGATACTCTGAGTGTGGGAGCTACTGAGGGTCTTTAGAGAGATTTTTGGGGAAGAGATGAGCTCAGGGGAGTGGCAAAAGAGTCGATGGTTGAAGCAGTATGAATGCCAGCCAGAGACGTCGACTGCAGATGCGGTTTTTCATTATTCGGTAGCTAATAAAAGGAACCTACCTTGTATCTTCCTTGAGGTGAAAAGACGTTTTGATCTTGTACGTCGGAGTGCAATTTCCTAGGCTCCTCGAAGAGAAGGAGTATCAGAATTGGCTCATCGTCATGAGTTTGACATGGATGTTAATGTTCATCGGAAATCAGCATCGAGCTGTTTACTGTTCACTCTGGTTATGGAAGAAACAATAAAGGAATGCAGCGAAGGACACCCATGGGAATTATTGTGAATGAACTGTCTGGTACAAATAGGAGAGAGCAAAGAGGAAGAAGTTGGATGATTTGATAGGTGGAGGGCAGCATGAGCAAAAAGAGGGTTGGATATAAGTATGGACAAAAAAAAGCTAATATCACTGATGGAGGAGGCAAGATTATCAGAACAGAAAGGTGTGAAAGTGCGATTTACGGCTTCGGAATGGGTGTGAACTCCATTCTGTTTACTGGATGTAGGTACTTGTTGCTATTAATTTTACTAAGAGTATAGATCAAGACTTTTGCTGTAGATTTTGCAGTGGAGAAGGGGCAGGGAAGACGAGCTAGAAGATCCTTTGGCAGCTTCGATCACTGACGGGGAAGTAAGGCAATTTTATGTACTTGGGGTACTTTTGTGGAAGAGGAAGGTGGAGATGTTGAGATACGAGCAAGAATTTCAGATGCATCGGCTATATGGAGAGAAAAGGTTAATCTGCTGACTAACAGAGACACCCCTATGATACACAGAAGTAGAGCATGTAGTGTCTGTATTAGACAAATGCTACTCTACGTTGCTTAGATGCATACGCAGTGGTCGAAATAAGGAAGCTTTGTGTAATCTGTGAAAATTATAACTCCAGGAGTGAGCTCATAGTTGGGAGTTTGGGGCGGAGAGAAAATACCCAAGACTATCATGTCTGCATACGAAGACCAGGGTATGAATGAAATTTTTATTGATTTTTGACTTTCCCAATCGGTTTTTTTTCTGAATTTCACTTTTGTGCCATCGGTCTTTTTCACTTTCCCGCCGGTTTCCATTGATCACCGGCCGGTATTTCAATCACTGATACGCTGGAGCAGATGAAGGTGAGCTGCGAAGCTGAGGAA
Organism: Carybdea cf. marsupialis auct. non (Linnaeus, 1758); assembly: GCA_010016065.2. Classification (NCBI taxonomy): domain Eukaryota; kingdom Metazoa; phylum Cnidaria; class Cubozoa; order Carybdeida; family Carybdeidae; genus Carybdea; species Carybdea cf. marsupialis auct. non (Linnaeus, 1758). The sequence goes on from JAAAKL020001195.1 coordinate 20,398, forward strand.
AATGCTGCTTTAAGTGGCAGTCACGACGTGGATAGACCGCCTGAGAAGTAAAGACGTCGCTATAGTATGTTGCATCAGACCGCCAAGTGAAGTGTTCACATCTGGATGCCTGCCGTGGTATGGTCATGGGAGATGATGAGAATGATGAGAATGATGAGAATGATGATGTTGGTGGTGATGATGATGATGATGATTAGAGTGATGAAGAATGCTGAGAATGATAATGATTTAAGTGGTGGTGGTGGTGATGAGAATGATGATGATTGTGAGAATGATGAGAAGGATGATGAGGAGGAGGACGACGACGACGACGACGATAATAATAATTATGATGATGATGATGATGATGATGATGATGGTAAGAATGATGATGATGTTGGTGGTGGTAGTGGTGACGATTATGAGAATGATGATATTTGCTCATCTGCGACTTTTTGTGTTTATATAATACCTAACAGACTTTTTAAATACAACTAATTCCTCCTAATCTTTCAATGATTTTGCTCTCTTCAGATATCGTTATCAGTTCTTCAAAGAAGAAACTTTAAGAAAAACTACAGGAGCATGACTCTTGCAGACTTTTCTAGAAAAACAAACATTTCTGTGAGTATACTTTTCTGTACTTTCAATTCTGTTTCAGGAGGGGGGGGGGGGGGGATGAAGAGCAGAGGGTACCACTGAACTTTTAGGCACTGGCTGTGCAACAAATGATGGGATATTATGGCATCGGACACAGCATGTTTTTCTCCCCTTACTGAAGAAATCCGTTACCAATTGGGATACGGGGCTTGGAAACTCTGACAAAGGAACCGAAGGAATGAGAATAGCAGACAGTTTTAGAAAGCGTATTCTCTTCATTGTAAAATTTAAACACTCCCAGTCTGTGATTCTTCGCTGAAGTAATTTTAGTGTAATGGTTGTCATGAATATATATTTTCATCAATGCAGAAAATATCAAGTTATAACTTTTTGATCTGCCGATCATAAAAGATGGAACATACTCGACGTAGGGCATCGGAATTCATCATATCATCAGAAGTATTACGTCGTATGTTGAGTGTGTTCTAGAGTCGCGGCATAGGTAAGAAGGCCTAGTGGCGGGAAGCGGACAAAACAGTAACGAGACAAATACAATGATTCTTAACATAAGTTACCTGATTCATACTATATACAGTAATCAATAATAATCTTCTTTTAAATAGTTTGGTAATGACGGCTTTAGGGTTCAGTAATATTCTGTAAGATTTGATTTTTTCTTGAGGTCGTTTGATCTTCGGTATTACGGAGTAACGATCTCCCTCAGGCGAAATGAGCGTTCTTTACAGGAGAGTGATCCGAGTAATTTAATTGCAGGTAATCTCGACCCTCTCCACAAACAACTGAAGAAAAACTCAAGACTGAATGTGTTTATATATCTTGCAAACATCATGTTCTCCTAGCCATTTAAATGGGAATCGTTCATAACCTTTCGGCTTCGTGTCTATTTTTCCTTTTATGATCAGCTAGCCGTCATAGTTTTATTTATACAAACACTACCCAATGACAAATGCCGGATGGAGGGGAGGGGGCGGGGGGAGTTTATGCTTGGACAATGTCAGGCAAAGGATTCTTCATTTTTGCTGGACGCAATTTCTAAATGTTCACTTCTTTCTCCGGATAGCATTAACAGTAGTGGAGCTGTTTAAGAAACGAGCCTCCTCTGTCGCGCTTACCATCTGCAAAATGACATCACAGAATAGGGAGCTAATGAGTTACCGTTTTCTTTGTCCCTTTTTAGCTAGACTGGCTCAAGCATTACCTCAATACCATGTTTTCGGAACTGAATTTCAATGTCCAGTCCAATCAAAGGATAGTTAGCTATTCAACCGAGTATATAAGAGGAGCCTGGGCCCTATTTCAGGGACTTCGCGACGAGTGAGTTACTTACCATTTGTATGTTTAATGTTGCCCACTCCTGGAATTTTACCTAATTTTAAAAAGTTTTACTTGTTAGTCCACTTCCAAAGTAACAATTTTGACATTTACGTTTGATGATGGTTGTCTTAATTTGTCTCGCAGAGTTCTTTGATCAGCCAACACTCTCAGTTATTTGCACAAGCTTATTGCAGCTTTTATATGTATAGAAAGTGATGTTGAGACAAACAGCAACCTCTGCTCTGACTTGAACTTAAGCACAGGCTTTCTGGTAGGACTCCCTGGCTTTCCAGTCTATGTTTCAAACATTGGAAAGCAGAAGCCGCCCATTAAAATGAGTCTGTTACAATCTTCAGTACACGATTACTTATCATATGGTTTCCACTATAAAACCTTCTTTTCTCAACCTTCATAATTGTGGATGTTTGGTGTTTTGTTTAACGAAGAGGATGACGATCATTCTGTGGTGAGGTCTCACTCTGAAAAGAGGCTACCCACATCTTTTTATTTGACTAATTACATGAGTCTGAAAACGAGGTTCATTAGCGTATGATTGGGAGCCCATGTTTCGAAGTGAGAAAGTGTTTTGTTATATTATTGGAGAGTTAGCGGAGTAACATGCTGCAATGACGTAGTCGTTGTTATATTAAGTAGACGTACTTCATTTCTGCTGGCGAATTTTTAAAATTGCTAGAAAGTCCTTGGAAAAGAATGGGTCTAGGTACTAAGAGAGTCCTCAATTTCCATTCCTATCTGTGCGCTGCTAAAAAGCTTTTCACAACGTTCACAGACCGAAAGCCTTAAATGCAGCTAACAATAAAACACAGAATATCCTTGCAGATGATTCGTATACTGTATTCGTCAAAAATTTATATTTTAATGTTGATTAGGTTCTCATTGTACGGGTTACTGTTATTATATATCATTGCATCTTCCACGAAGATTGAAGGCTGCCTACATGATGTGGATTCCAGTCAACTCTCTTGCTGGGACGCTTCTTGGAGAGTACAGAAAAGCGTTTAATGACTATCACGAGGAAACATCGGGAACGACGGAGGAATCGCCAAGATGGGAAACTTGTATGAGCTCCACGAGTAATGCATTTGGTTTTGCAGTTGGAAGATTGTTTGTGGAAGAGAAATTTTCTAAAGCAGCCAAACAAAGTGTAAGTCGTCCAAATATGTAGCGTTCATACTGTGATTAACAGTAACTAGTGTTAATTTCGACAGCTTAGATTTTAAAGGTACACTAGTAGGGCCAGAGCCGACCTGAAAACACTGAAGTTTGGAGGTTTTTAGGGGTACTCTTAAAAGTACCGAAGAATTATTAGGGGATTTGGCTCCGTTTCTGGGCAGTTTGCCATGATAAGAGATTTTGTGTGCAACAGGAGAACCGTTTCCCATCTTAAATAAGGATCTATCAGCGGTCGAAGCCAATGATAGGGTTTCACAATTCTATGACTCGGCGTCGTCTTATTGCTGTGGCTGATATTTGCCCGGGGAGGGGGGTGGTGTTGTGTCAGTTTACTTATTTTTTACTGATTTTGGTTTTTGAGTAATGACAAGCCACATTCTGGTAGTCACAAAACGTGTTTTTGCCAGCAGTCCTGCATGCTATTAGGAATAAAAGGGAATTCATGGAAGTATATCCAACTAATTTTGTTTGACCCTCGACCAAAGGCACTCCCTAACTTTTTGAGGTTTTAGCTTACTCCTTCTCATGTAGATGCAACATAGTTATGTACTGTAACCTATTGGAGGGCAGAATAGAGCAGTGGTCCTTTACGTTTGTTAGTGTCCGAGTCACTTCTTCACCATAGTTAGGGCACTTAGCGTCTATGGTTCAGAATTCCCGAAAGGTAATCATTGATGACAGTAAGAGCATGCTGTCGTGAAGTGAAAATACACCACTGAAAGTTTCATTTATGTTGATGTATGTTTCGCTGTAGCGCCCGCTGTAACGGATGCCAAGTGTTAATGGCATCATCATCCTGCGGCATTTAAATTGCCTGCTTTGATACGTGTTAGTATCGACGTCAATAACATTTTCGCACCCTTGTTTGTCATTAGTTACTACTTGATCCAATTTTTGCTGTCAATAGCTTTAATACTGATATGCATTTGTATATCCGTTCCTTGGTAAAATATGTCCATTTTAAATGTTACTTTTTGAGTACTTTTTTTTAAGGAAGACACTAACCAATAATAAGCGGCACCTCCCATTAAACGTATTTTTATATGCAACAGATTGAAGTGTTGGATATATGTCATTTGGAAAAATACAATCTCTTAGGGTTCTTAATTCAATTTTTCAAACTTTTATGTATTCGCGGTTTGTACCACGGTTTCCAGTAATATAGGAGGAAGTACAGTCACATTATTTTAAGATTCTCGATCGGATGGTATTTAAGACAGTTTTCACGGGTCTTAAATGTGTCTTATTCTATTCATTAACTAATTTCACCTCCGCAGGCTGAAGAGATGATCCACGGAGTAAATAAAGTCTTCATCGATAACTTGGAAGATCTTTCGTGGATGGATGAGAAAACAAGAGAAGCTGCCAAACTCAAGGTCGGCTTTGGTTGTATTAAAATATTATAACTACTGTATTTAGGTCTTGAGTTTCTAAAGAGTAGAAAGAGGAACTATATCGGTTGAAGCTAACCGAAATGCCTTTTAAAATGTGACAGGCTTTTAGAAAAGGCTTGTATCATTGTTGAAAACTGCTGGGTGAGGCTCTTGTGGTAGTTTTACGAGACATTTATGGTTGGCTGTGTATGTAGTAGTGTAGTATTGTTGCCGGTCCTGGTAAGTTATTAATTACGCTAATCATTATCCAATCGCTTCTAACAAGCTTCTCTTGTGGCCATTACGAGTACCGGGATTGTTAAAAACGTATTTTGATGTTTTTATTTGCAGGCGAAAGGCATTCTAGAAAATATAGGGTATCCGAAATTTATCAAGAATGATACGGCGCTTGATTACTACTACAAGGGGGTAAGTGATAAATGCGCTCTGTGCTGATTTCTTATCGTGAGCGTAAAATTTGTCTTGTTTTGATTTTTTAGTCAGAGGCTGGAGCGGTTAGTTAAGAGGTCGCTTTTATAAAGAGGGTTTAGAAATGATGATTGGAGTCATGGCCTTTAAATCGTACACTGTAGAGATGTCTCGTCACATTGTCATAAACTAGACAAGTTGGCACATTACTGTATATAAAGAAATAGCGATCTCACACAAACGCTGAGATGTTATTGTTTGCTAGATTACTCAGATCTGCGGGGTATGCTGGACGTGGAAAGTAGCGTAGTGTATACATCATATAGGAAGCTCTGAGTATGGAAACATGTATAATAGGGTTCAAGGCAATGGGTATGCTTTGTGCATGCTTTGTGCATGAACAGTTGGTATCAACAAGTGATCCATTAATCATTGCATTAACATCGCTGTAATTTGTTTCAAAGTGAGAGATATTCCTACGGTAGTCGATGTGTTGCCTCCACTGATCTCGAAAAACATTAGACCTAGCTTCTTCCGTCTCAAAGCAAGGTCAGTCGTTAAACGCTCTTTTAGTCTCCATCAAACAAGCTTATGAGCAATGTTACGCAACACTATGGACCTCCCCGCGTCATCTTGACTTTTGGGGCTAGTATTCGTCACCACGCTTCTTCCTTGTTTGAAACAATGAGAAAGCTCGATCCAGTCTCTTTTAGAGATCAGGGGCTGCGTCCATTTAGGAATCATATAGTCTGTTATTCATCTAACTGCCCGTATATCAACTCAGCTATTACCTTATGACCTTAATGATATTAAATTCTCTTCTCAATTTTTATGAAACGTAAAATTCGAGCCGAGAGAGAAGGGCGTTTGTATCTTGAAGGTTCATAGGACCGGAGGCTCCAGTCTTTGCTCTGGATTAGCATCTTTCTACAAAAGATTCATTCCTCTGTGCATCATCATGACCCGGCTATGACGGCGGGCAAAACGCTTGCGCCGTACGTGACTACTTTGCGTTCGCTCGCTTTGTGGACACAAAAATTACAACTTTTAACGACGCAGCATCACCATGTACATGTTTTTCTCCAGTCGTAAGTGCCCTAGGATGTAAGCGTTGTAACTTGTACTGTCGATGATCGTAGACCCCTTAAACTGTATCCCTACTGTTAAATGTTTCCCGTGAAATTTTATGATTTAACTAAGCATTTGCATCACCGTATCCTTGTAGCTTGATGTAAGAAAGGACCAATACTTCGAGAATATTCTTAAACGAAAGACGTTCTATAATCTTAAGAATTTCCGAAAACTGGGGAAGCCTGTCGATAAAACCGAGTAAGTAGAACATTTGTATTTATACGCGTACCTATTCTGAAGCGTCTTATGACTCCGATTTAGAGTATCAAGTCGAGATGCCTCATATTCTTGCTATTGCCACGAACGAGGAGTAATTCGGCACTTTTCGTTTACTGTAGATATTAACTTATTTACTTTGATTTTGTTTAAAAATTTTGTTCCTCAGTGTCTGTTTTCACTACCTTTTATTGTGAATGTTGTCTTTGTTGGTATAGGAGGCCTGGTCTACAATTTCATTTTTCCTAGTGACAATCAGTTGGTCCTCGTTATCTCTTTTGCGCCTTTTGCTTTTACATCATTAGCTACGCATTGTCATGTTCAACATTCTTAACGTCTTTTTGTTAGTGCTTGAAGAAGACTGCAGTTTGTCTTTACTGATTGATTATACAGGTTAAGTTCAACATCAACAATGTCTCAAGTGACTTCTGATTTGTAGCCTCCTTTCTGTATGTACCTGCCGAAACAAATACGTTCACGTCAAAATGTATGAAAACTGTGGATTGTAGACGTTCCATAAACACATGTTCACGCAAACACGCATGAGGCTTAAATACAAGTGTACTAAATGCAGTAATAGCAGCATATAAATTATTTCTTGAGACTCTCAACTCATCAGCTATGGAAAAGAAAACCATTGTAGTTAGTGGTGAAGTTAAAAATAGTGTTTGTGAAAATTTTTCGTTTTCTTGTTTGCATATGTACATCACTGTCTTGACAATCCCCTCGTGTTACCGAGCTCTCCCTCCTTGAAATGGAGCGCTTCGGGATCAAGATATACTGGTTAAGTCGGTAAAGAAGATTTCATGAAAAGGTAGCATTACCTATATCAACTATGCGTCATGTCTCAATCTCTCTTTGTCACAAGGCTGATAAGATTTTCTATCATTTTATTTCATTGTAGATGGGGTATGATTCCGTCGGAAGTTAACGCTTATTATTCACCAACGGAAAACAAGATCGGTAAATTCCCTTTTGTTTAATTTTTTACATAAGATCTATTGCCAGGATGTTGTTATTAGAGCGCAGTCCCTGCTTGTACGGTGGAGAGTACAGAATGCGGTAATTACTATTGTTTGTAGTACTCTCCTATTCAGTGTCTTCGTTGCTTAATGCAGTACTTAACTCTTATCATCGAGTGGCTTTTAGCCTTGATAGATGGTGACTCACTTGTACATAACAAAAGTACTTAATGTTTTAATACCCTTGACAGGTCGATGCTGCATCTGCCAGTAATGAAACAGTTAATGGCAGAGGAAATTTCACAAGCACTTTTCTTGACGTATGTTCGGATCAGAGTATACTTTGCACTTTAGCGGACGTGACGTTGACCATTATTAAGGCATCGTATTTCAACGTGCAAGGGTCAAGCTTTATACTTAGGATATCCTACATCTACATTTTTCGATATCCTGTCTTACATATTTCGGTATCCTGTCCTATATATTTCGATATCCTGTCTTACATGTTTTGGTATCCTATCCTACATATTTCGGTATCTTATCCAACGTATTTCTGCATCAATGCGTTTTCAATTGTCGTCGTTTTGCTCTCCGTAAGCAGCTATTCTATAAGACTGGATGTGAGCATAGTGGGTGTATTTGGCAAGTCAAAGAGAAAGAGAACTAGTTGTTTTGTATGACGTATATCTGATTCCGCAAGTATCCGTAAATCCTGACTTTAGTTCATAGAAACATGGTTATGAGACAATCTAGTGTTCAGAAAACAGATTTTGTAATGTTATCACAAGAGAGAAGAAGGAGTAATTCTGCGATTTTAAAGTCATAAATTCACTAACGACTCTCATATTAAGATAATATCGCCACTTTTGAGATCGTTTGTGTTATGGAAGGGATTAACTGTCATGATTATCTGGTCATTCTCTGTTTATCTAATTATTTACATAATGATGGTATAATATACATAGAAATGATAGTACTAGCGTCCAATCAGTTAATGTATCCTGGAAACATGAAACTGTAGAGATTAATGACATGCACACAAGTCCGAAGGCAAAACATGGATTGATCTTAGATAGCTTTGGACAACTCAAAGGTTTTACGTCATTTCAAGTTCATGATAATTCGAGACATAAATAAGATTGAAAAGCCGAGATTAATTCCGCAATTCATTTATTTTTGTTTTAGGACAGTTGTTATGTAGTAAGTCGTCGTTAAAATGCACAGCATAGATGGCATCGTTTCCATAGCACGGCAGAACTGTTCTTTAGTGTAGCTTATTGTGTGTTAAATGACAGGTGCAACAATGTACATAAGAGCGTTGTTTTGCTGTACGTTAGTACTAGCATCAACTGACTGTAGTTGTCGATGTTGAAGGAAATGATGAAACTCAGCTGTGGATTTAAATTGGGTTAGAGCATAGTGCTTTAATAGTAAAGGTAGTACGTGTGGCCGTGTGGTTTAGGAGCTTGCTCTAAGAACGACCGATCTGGGTTCGATTTCAGCGCTGGGAAGGTTTGACAACTTCTCTTTGCCATATGCACGGAACTCACCCAATCCATGTAAGGGAAATTGGGGAGACGGAAACTCAAGAAGCCCGTCGGATGGATCGTACATGGATAGCCTAGCCTTCTCACACGTGTGACGCTGAATATGCTTGAAGAACACGTCAAGGGTACAAGTGACTGTGTTATACTCAGCCACTTTCACTCTAATTAACTTAGTAGGCTGCACAGCTGATTGAACAGTTGAGCTCTCACACGTCTGTATCGACGGGAGAATCCACCAGCCTACTCTACTCAGCCTCTTTCACTCTAATTAACTTAGTAAGCTGCTCAGCTGATTGAACAGTTGAGCTCTCACACGTCTGTATCGACGGGAGAATCCACCATCATCATCATCACCATCATCACCAGTCCCATAGCATCAGTTGATGATGAGTAGCTCTGTAGTACTAAGAGTGATGCCCATGCAACAATTACACTGTGCTGTTATTATTCTTTGTAGTTTTTCCAGCTGGTATTCTGCAACCGCCATTTTATGATCACCGTGCGCCAAGGTAAGCTGAAGGTTGATTCTTATTCTCTCAATACGATTTCTATCTTAATATGACTTGAGGAAAAAAGAGATGTTTTTCAGTTGCTCTTTGATGAAATTGAATGAAAGGGTAAGGAGTATAATGAGTGCAGCTATCGAAAGCTCGTTATAGTAAAGCGAGCGATAAACAAGGAAACATTTTGTGCAACTTTTCCCTTGCATTCTGTTATGTTTAGATTGTGAGAGGGTGTATGGCAGAAGCAAAGGTAGGTTCCACTCCCGGACAATCCCCCATAAATTTTGTTACGACATCGGTTAAGGCATGTGAAGATAAGCAAGCGCGAACCAGCACAATTTGCAAATACAATATGATTCGTCGCACTCATACTTTGATAATTAAAATAACATAACTTTGACTACAACAATAATCGAACCGTTCAATGCTTACATAAATAGACCCCAAATGTTCCTTGGTGACGATCGATTTGATTTGCAGGTTCAGGGTTCGTTTTGCGTTTCCTTTCATCATGGCGGATACGGCAATCCTTGTATCAAAGATGAGGATGTGTATCATTCCATTTCTTTCTCTTGAAATGCCCCTGGGCGGGCAGTAGAGGACTGTCTTTCCTCAGATCGTTTCTCTGGATCCTCTTGTTACTATTGCTTCCGTTTTCTTTTTTTCCGAGCAGATCTCTGGATCGTCTTTTATAGAGTTCCTTTGATCATTCGAGTTGGTTGTTTGGTTGTGTTTGTTTGTGTGTGGGTGGAATCCACCTCTGTTACTGTCATAAACCCGCCCACAATTTATGCATTAGTCATCATAACATTCATTGGCAACAGCAACGATGTAGGATTCTTTATCATTAGAGTAAAGCAATAATCTTAAGAAAACAGTCCAAATCTGTCATGGAAAGCAAGCATTTACACCACGGCAAGGACTTTGTTTAGGTGGCCAGCATCAATGTTTTTCAAATTTTAATAAAGTTGCGGTATGAAATATGTCAATAATAAGATAATGGCAAACACTTTATATTGTAGTGCAGCTCTGTAACCAAATCCAGACCACACCATCATCATGAGGAATCACTTTGCATTTTCGATGTTACTGCAGCAAATTCTGTGTCGAAAGAAGTTGACTAATTTCTTCTCTACGAATACACGTACTCCAATAGCAACATGATGATGTCAATACTGCGTTTACACGAGAGCGGATCCAAATCGATCCGTACCCAAACTAGTCAGGATCGGTCTTGCATTTACTCGAGACCTAGAGGATCCGATCCCATATGGATCTGCTATGCGCACTCGTTTAGGATCGCTTGGAAAACTGGTCTCTTTTGGCTCCGGTACCAGACAGGTCTTGTGTAAATGCTTGGGATCAGATCCAAGTGGGCTCTGATCGAAATCGAGGTTACAGAATTTCCAGTATGGGGTATATTCCATACGATAACATGGCTAAAATGATACTTGTGACGACCGACCTTCGTTTATCTGAATCCATGCCAAACTTCATGAAAAGAAAGAACTAAACAAGAGCGAGATCAACAGTGCAGCTCAGTGTTTACAACTTGAGCAGGTCTACTCTTCCCACCAAAGTCCTATAACAATTATTTCCCCCACACGCGCTTTGCAGCGGATCCAAAAGGATCCGATCTCGTCTAAACGCATGTCAATTTTGTATCCGTACCCGTGTAAACGCCTGCAGAAACGAGTACGGATCCAAGCGGATCCGCTCCCAAATGGATCCGATCTTGTATAAACGGAGTCTAAAATGAAGATACTTGACCTGCTTTGAGGTATGCTTTAAGTCATTTCCATTATATCTTGTTCAGAAACAACAATTTCACCCCATTAGTACCTTTAAAGCCACGTTTTCGTGGCGTTAAAAAACTTTTCTGGAGACGACTGAATCTTCTGCTCCTTGAAAGAGGAACCGGATTCGATAACTCTCGAGGATTTTTGCTATGTAAAACGTCCGTAAACAGTCTCAAGTCTCTTTTATTGATAATACATAACACAACTAATTGTTTTGGAGCGTTTGCTTACAATGTCCATGCTTCAAGGCAAAACATACAAATCTACCATGCCCAGGCTTGATATAAACTAGGTAACGTAATTGTGCAAGGTAACGTAGTTGCATATTCTCAAGTTAAACTTCTAAGGTATCGTCTCGCTTGACAATGGCTTCTTTTCATATTAGAGCCTTGAATTATGGAGCCATTGGTATGGTTGTTGGACACGAAACAACTCACGGATTTGATGACCAAGGTAAGGTTGCCTTTGTTGATAAATTATGATACTGTCTATGTTGGCATCATAACCCTCATTTTCATCAGTCACACGTCAATATCATCTTGGTTCACATTATTATCATCACAGCATTGTCTCCTCGTGTAATGGAGATTTGCAACCCCTCTTTAGAACCAAATATGTAAACGAGAAGTCCTGAATCATGTCACGATAATATATTTTCCAGTTTTTGTTGTATAATGCGGAGGGAAAGTATGACGTCACGATTTTGATAAAAAACACAATTTTCATGTTGCCCTATCAGTAAGAATGTTAATGGCCTAATTTGAGAGTGGTGCCATTTCCCAACACCGAGATATCAGCTTTCAAAGTTTTAAATCACTCTAACAAAATCTTATTATTTGATGCTGGTTCATGACGTAAGGAACCAAGGAATATTAACAGAGTTTTGACCTGAGATTTTTAAAATTCAAAAGCCTCTGTTTTAAATACTATATACACTACAGGTCTGGTATTTTTGGAAACAGCCTATTTCAGGGTTGTATTTATATATCTGGAGTCAAGTCTTTCCATTTCTAAAACTATTGATTTGTGACGTCATCACTTTCCCTCCGCTTTGTGATGATAAACGGTTAATTTTTTTAGCAAATCA
>JAAAKL020001196.1:0-32544 GCA_010016065.2 Carybdea cf. marsupialis auct. non (Linnaeus, 1758)
TAGGCATTTTATAGTTTTTATATATAATTTTAATGTCATTTTAACACAGTTTTAGTCTTTTATATATATATATATATGTATATATATATATATATATATGTGTGTGTGTGTGTGTATACATGTATATATTTATATCTTTACTTTGTGGCCTCTTTTTCTTCGTTTTCACAGATCGACGAAATCCCCGAAAAAAGGCGACAAGAGATAGATCCTGAATTTCTGCAATTATTACGAAACATTAAAGCATACTTTAAAGTAAAGCAATTATTATTTTACTTCCTATGACTGCAAGGAAAAGCAATTTAGTTGTACTAAAAGATAGAGATAAAATGTTAGTGGTGAGATCATTGTAAAGCATGTAAATAGCAGTATCGATTCTTGTAAGCAGAACTGTCAGAGGAAATGAAACACTTTAAAATGCATTTGTTATGCATATCGAATACCAGAATGAGAATTGATGTCATGAGTTGTGGTGCTGATTGCCTACTCAAGCCTGACTGCCGATTGGATTCTTTCTTTCTGTGGGGTGCTATACTCAAGAAAGTGCTATCATGTTGTCAGACAATTCTGCGTGAACGTTGCCTTCTCACCTACTATAATCCTTGATGTACAACTTCTCCTTTTCCTAAGGAGATCCTTAACTTCGACATTCCACGTCTATTATTCCTCCCCTACCTCAGCCCCCTATGATTTCAGTCAATGGTAAATATCTAAAAACATCCTTTCTAGCGATGTACCCGAGACATTGATCTTGAATTTATGTCTTATCCATCTCTCTTCAATACCTCATGAATCTTGAAACTGAATGACCCACTTGTTATTTTACGCACTTCCTGCTTACTTAAACACTAGAGACCTCTTTCCGTACAACTGTCATTTGGCCGAACTAAGCTGATGAGATGGCACCAACTGACAGTCCGTGGTGTCCACGAGATTTGTACATTGAAAAGATCTGTTGAGGGTTAGTCATCAGTGTTTTGTATGTATTCTCTGTCTGTCTATCTTGTATTCTACAAGCCCAAGCTGTACTTCAGATTCAACGAAGAATGACACGGTCAGCTTGATTGAGGTCACATCTTTGTTGCTAGATTACACGTATGCTTCGTCACCGATGATCCTGCGAACAACTCGCGTCAAGGTGCTTAAAACTGGAATTGGGCTCGCCCAAACGTTCTATGAAGCGCCGAAAACAATAAAATACGGTAAGGTTTTGCCAGTACAAAAATCGCCCAAGTGGTGACTATCCAATTTGGCAACTTTGGGTCAGGTCACAAATAGGCTGAGCTTGGCAGCGTACAGCGTCTTCAAAGACATAATACATGATGTCTGTATCTAGTTTCTATTATTGGAGATCCGATTTCCAATTTAAAACAGATCAGCTATAGCTAAGATGGATGTGGACAAAGCTAAGGGAACTAAGACCATTCTGCGTAACTTTCAACTTGTAATTTGGCATTCTTCAGACTGTTTTATTTTTGACAATATTTGGCCGAAATGTTTAAAATTGAAGGCAGAAGATGAATGAAAGAAGCGGTGGGGCGCATGCCTCGATCGAGTATCTACTACATATGTTATCATCATGCTTACTAACATTTCATCGACTTCATCCCATCCTTTCAATTAAGTTACACCGTTTTTCATCTTTTACAAGTGGTGTCATATATACGGTTTCCAGACGGCGGTGTTTTTTAAGCTTGAATTTCGGGGAGTAGAATTTAATAACAGTAATCACGTCGTCAAAGGTTAGTTTGTGGAAACAGGATGTAAAATTATTCATCGAAACAGCTTTTACATGTTAATGATATGACATCTTCGTGTAATAGCACGCGAAAGTGGGTAAGGCAGAAAGGGGTCGGAGTTTAGCTGTCTGAGAAGACAGTTCTTAACTGTGGTAAGTGAGATTTGAACTGTGGGGAATGGTGGCCTGCCATGCCGTTATTCAGTTGTCTTGCGCAACGTTCGATAAGTTAAAAGAACGGTTTCTGTCTTAAACGATGATAAAATAGCAGTAAAAAAGAAAAGGAGCACCGTCATTGGCTTTGCTGAACCCACCCTTTGACGTCGCGCGTGGATTGACGCTACCAGGCGATACACTCTATTCTAAAACGCGTTTCATGTTAAAACCTCGATTAAAGGTGCGGCAGTCATTAAACGTTGGGAAGGCTTGCTTTAAGTTCCCTTCCTCTATTCCCCTTAACTGGTTATTGACCGCGACTTATCATCGTGTAATGAAATTTGTGTTTTAGTGTACGAAATGTAAATTACACAGGACGTCCAATTAAAGATCTCAATAATCGAGCGGTAGATGTAATGCGAAACCAATAATATACCGCTCATTATGGAATGAAATATATTGATAATGCCTGTAGGGTCCATGTATCTGAGGGAACTAAGCGTCTCTATAGATGGGCATCATTGAGGTGTACCTAAGTAGTAAAAAGGTAACATGGAAATTGAAGGTATGCAATGTTTCTTCTACCTCAGTAAGTGCGACTTTTAGCCTCGTGGTATACATCAATCATCCGATCGTCCAACAAAGAAGAGAAAAGTGCACTAAGAAATAATCTATGGATTTAGATGTCTGAATTTAGTCTTTCTGGTTGAGAGCAGACTATCAGATCTTTGAAGGCCTACTGACACACGTTGTCACCTATCTCCAGGGGATTCTCGATGTTCTTATCATATTTCTATCACTGTCTCAAAAGAAGAGTATGCATATCCTGCTTCTTTCCTTTCACCCTATATTTGATACAAGGGAATATCTCTCCCCCTCCCCCCACCACCTCATTTATTCTCATCGATATTATCCGGTTAGTATTATACTGGCAAAGTGCTTGTATTCGAAATGAAATGCTTGAGGGCTCTTATCGGCAAGACTAGCATGTGCAGAATCCAAAATACTGCTATCCGGAAATTGACGGGTGTGGAGAAACCTATCACTGACATCATTCAAGAAAGAAGGTTGAGATGGTTCGGACATGTTTGCCGCAAACCCAACGAATCACTGGTATACCAAGCATATGAGCAAGATTTCCCCAGAGACGTCTACGAGGGCGAACAAGGAGAAGATGGACAGATATGATCAGACAAGACACCGGACTGCCACTTGCAACTGCTGAGCGAAATACTGGAAATCGTCCTAGATGGTGAACACGTGTCCAAGGGAGAGCAAGGGGCCAAACCAAAGGCTTGAGCATTTAAGTCAAGTAAGTCATTCCTTACAATATTCAGGTATTTCAATGATTTGTGTGTATGTTTGTGCGGGGATGGGGGTAGGGTGTTCTGAGAGTAAGTAAAGCTCGTTGATAATTTGCCTTAAAGGCATTGATCACTAAGAATTTGGAGACAAAGTGATTCAATATAGTTAAGATATTTTACAAAGTTCTAAAAGAGAGGTTTTTGGATAGAGGGATTTTAGTACGACATTACTTTGGCTTGCGATTGAAACGGGCGGAATCGTAAGTCAAATTTATTGTTTGTTGATGAATGCAGACAACTGACACTTCAAACGAATTCCCTTGTAAACGTGACTCATAATTGTGCTCTGATTCATACTACTACTCCATGTTATGCCGAAATCCTTGTTGGAAAATTTCAAAGTATTTGAAGCTGTTTGCACTGAAGAGTACGTAGATGATTCATAACTTTCCATTGAGAAAAAAGAACCTTCCACGTCCCCTTTTGTGAAAACAATAAAAGTTTCAATAGAAGAAAAACCCAGGTAGCAAGATCTAGAAGCAAGAGCTATTAACATTTTGCCGATTCATGTCCAAATGCAAGCAATGCACGGCAATACATGAAAACCATGCAACCGAAACTTAGCTGGCTATATATAAGACATTTGTAAATTCAGGTTCTAGATTTGCTTTGTCTACTCCTACGTTTATTTCTACGTGTATTTATACTACATTGCTCAGCACTCACTTTAAGGTTACCCTTCTCAGTCCTTCTGCCACATCACTTCAATAGTACCTTTGGTGAGGTATGTCAACCTTTGTCCCCGTAATTCAAGCATAGGACCTAATCCTGACAAAGACCAGCCATTCTTTCGATCGTCAACTATTAAAATTTCTTAACGTTTGTACCTTTTAAGCTCATATTTGGCAGTCATGCGTCGAAGTTAATGTTGACCGGTGCAACTGTTTTGTGTAGCCCAAAGGATCAGACTAACATTTATACCACAGGAAATTTTTCCTATGTTTCTGGTCCTTGATCATCGAAAAATGTTTCTTTCAGCGTACATTACTTGAGAATTTTAGAATTTTTCTTTACTTTCAGTGTTAACTTGGGGCATAAACTGATATGCTCAGGCGATTAAGGGTTTGAAATACCCAAATTTTAACTCTTAGAACTTTCTCTTTTCACATTTTTTGGTCAGTAGACAGTATACATGGGCCATTTAAGAGGAAACGGTACTTAAGATTGTTTATCATTGCTATAAGAAAAGGGAAACTGAATTCGTCTCTAGTGCACTCTATTCCAGATTCATCGTCACCTCCATGTCCTGATGTTTTCAGTGCTTTTTCCTATCGCTGTAAAGAGTGAAAGAGGACGGGACGCTTTTTTATTAAGCACCATGGCGACGTACTTCTCAACAAACGAATTAGCATAAAAATAGATACCCCTAATTCTTCAGTGTTCCCGACGTATACCTTTGCCAATCAAATTTTGATAAAAGAGATTGCAGATGATCAATTGAGGTTTTTGATCTGAGTGAAATTGATGTAGGTTTGCAGAAGAAGATGTGTAAAACAAAGAATGGTGCAATGAGTTTTATCAATCGAGCTAAAGCAATATACTGGAAGGTATGTTGTTGTTTTGGGTAGAAAGCTCCCATAATATTGTCGATAACTCAGAGTATATCACTGATGATGACATAAAAGTTAGTAGAAAGAGCTGACCATCTGATGTCTGAAAGCAAGTGTGGAGCCACTTTTCCCATTGCAGTATCGTTGACATGTTGATCCACTGGGAGCTTAAAGTAGTCTGGGGATTAGTGACGTTTGTACGTCACGCCGATGACTATACTAAAGTGGAACGCATTTGACAAAAGGGCGGAGTTTCAGAGTTTTAGAATTTGGATTTCAAGGTTTAGAGTTTAGAGTTGAGGATTATGCTCACAGATTAGATTTGTTGAGTTTCCCTGAGTTTCGAAATATGCTCGCAATCTTTTAAAGTTAAGTTAAGTCAACACATCATTTTGATTATATTTCATGATACAGATAATTTTTCGTGGAAAAAAGTACGGAAAAGGTGGAAAAGATGTGCGTTTTCTGAGTAGGCTTTACTTCTGACACTTTATTATAGTTTTATTCAGTACACTTTCCGCAGGGAGCTACTTAAGGTCATCCTTCTTTTCATCGATGTAGTTTTCCAATGGTCTTAAACAAACCTTTTACGCAAGAAATTTCACAATTTACTCCAAAAATAACTGTAATTAAATAAAAGTGCGCCAGTTGAAAAGATTGAGGTCAAAAAGGGTTGGAATTTTCCCATTCGAGATTTCTCATCGGATTTTGGTGAAGCAAATCTGATCTTTTAGGAATGAGGAGGACAAGTCCCTCCAGTCCCGCCACTTCGCAGTTACGGTTGATCCAGGGAAAAATTGCTTGTCAAACTAACATATCAAAATTGCTTCAGGATAATGGAATTTCTCGCTGACTAAAAATGACATAAGCGGCAAAAATGCAGTAGAATTCTAGGGGCTGGTTTATCTCTTTGGTTTGTTATTGGGAGAACTTTTATGCATTTCACCAATCTGTCCAAAAACAGATTGTAGCAAATCTACAGTGTGGATAAGAGAGTATTGAAAGTGATTCGGTTGAGCAAATAAATCTTAGTACAGTGTAGATTAGTTGACCAAGCAGAAGCTATTGAAATTTGACTAGATTCTTATAATATTTAGACAGTTGCAATCTTTCCCTGCATTGGAAAAACTGGCTTAAGAGTTAGCTTTACTGATTAGAGGTCATCACCACAGAACTCGTGAGGTTGGTGTGCTCTACAGATTTGTAACAGTGATCTAAGAACACTACTACCCCGACAAAGGTTAGATATTTTTCATGAAGGCATAAATCAATTTCTCATGCTCTCAGCTGTGGCTAATTAAAAGAATGTTTACCTTGTTATTATACTGCATTAGAAGAGATTATAAAATTCTTAGAATCCCCCTCCTTGGGGTATCTACTTCGCCGAATCCCAAGTTCCTCTCCTCCACAAGGCAACGCCTGGGCTGCTGAACGATCGACTCTCGGCTCCCTGAAAACCAAAATGGCAGCTAAACTTCCCTTCGCTCAAGTTGTTTTTCAAGAAAACCGGAACTTGATTACATTTGTAGAAGGGAAACAGTCATGATCAAGGAGCGATCACCGAAGTAAAGCGTAGAGATGGAGATCTTGCTTTTCAGTGATAGGATTTTATGTCCTTGAAATCGTCAGGCAATACTAACGACGTTAAGATATCATCCCCAAGAAGAATTCTACAGTAGCTCACATTCAGCGGTGGACGTAGCCTGCACCTAGCTTAGATGATGTACAAAGACAGGTTGCCAAGTGTGAAATCGTATGATAGATGCAACAGATGTACAAGGAACTCATCGTATTTTGATTCAATAGCCAATCCTGTTCCAACTACACTTGCTAAGGTTTATTTGAGCAGGGTATTTACACTCCAAGTCGTTAATCGTTTTACTCAGATCAACGAAAGTTTTGCTCGGCAGTCACTGGGAATTTCCGATTCCGCTTTGTTAATATATGAATAGCCGTCTACAGTGTCCGCTGGTTAGTGTGTTTAAAATGTACTTTAGTGTTACATCAAAGTGAAGTGCTTTGATACTCTGCATTATAAAGCCTGTAAGCTTCACACAGATTTGTGAACCACAGGACGTCCGCGATTTTGTTCTTCCGCGATTGATGCTGCCCGTTCTGGGAAGAGGATGGCCTATTGACCAGACAATCAACAAGTTATCAAGGCAAACATGACCTCGTTACACACAACCGTAAGCGACTTTCTCGTTGCACTTAAACTAAATGAGTATACCCCGAAATTTGCTCAGAAAGGTATACACAATATCGACGACTCAGTGGAGATAAATGATGCACTCCTTCAAGACATCGGCGTCGTAAAGGTTGGTCATCGAAAGCGAATCTTGAGAGAGCTGGAGAGAATTCGCAGTAACGAGGAGCCCTCCCTCACTTCATACTCTAGCGAAGAGAATTTAATCGATGTTGGGTTGGAAACTGCCAATACCGAAAATGTCAACCGAGGACCATCAGGGATAATTGAGTGCGTAGACGAGGAGCCACCTCCCCCATTACCACCGAAGGCGAAGACTTCCAAGAAAGCACAATCCCTAAAACCGGAGAAACCCCAGAGACCAGAACCACCCCGAAGGGCTGGATCTGCGCGTACAGCATTACCAGGAAAAGATGAAATTCCTACACGTACTGTTGCATCTCCACCATTGCCACCAAGGGTAGACCTTGGAGAGAAAGCTCCACCAGCACCACAACCTCCCCAAGAGGAGAATCTTAATGGCGTTGCAGATCCAATTATACCAGACAACTTTGGGGAAACAAATTTTTTTAACAGCATTTCAAGTCCAGAGGTGGCTGGATCACCTCCATCATCACAGCAACTTGAACAGCAAGGTAGCAGTGATCTTTTAGTTGTGATAGATGATGATGACAGTGGAGATAATTCCCAAATTGTTGAAGATGTCTTAATGAACTCTCAGAATATCATAGCAGGCCAAAGTTTCAGCAGTTATGACCAGGAAGATAGGAGTACTACTGATGAGAGTCAGCTACAAGTTTCCCAAGAAGGTAGAAATATTAGTGTAGAAGATGACAAGCATAGTAGGTCTTTCTCTGGGTTTTCTTCGCCACCAGTAGCACCTCCAAGGCCACCCTCAAATAGTTTGGGTGTACAAAAACCTGTACGCCCACCACGTCCTGCATCACTGCCAAAGAAGAAGCAAATAGAAGCAACAGGTACGATTCCAGGATCTTCACCAGTTAAAGATCCTCCTATGATTGTGGAATCTACTGTTGGATCATTAGGTACACAGTTAACAATTTTATTTGCTAAGCTTTCTTTTGTTTGTTTCAGTATGTTTCTAATCAATATATTTACATTAGCATAGTAGTGCCCAACAGTTACTTAATACTTGATTTGACTAAGAATATGCCATTTGCAGATATAGTGTGTTTGACAGTGTTATCCTTTGTTTCCATGTTGATTTTTTTGTGCAATATTAGCAGAAATACTTAAATATTTTCAGATATTTTATATATGTATACGTTCCTCCAAAATAGCTCACATAGTAGGCCTTAGATAGCAAAGATAGACTGTAAGATGTAAAGTTTTGTGCAAATGACACCAGGGATCTTGAGAGTTGTTAAAAATTTTGTGTTCAAAATCATCGAAACTGCCATTTACATGTAAAGGTTTCCAAGCGTGTTTACATTTAATCTCAGGGGTGTAATGTCACACTTTTTGAGGATATCAAGGCTTTTATTCAGCCCATTACATTTGGTACATTGTGTAACTAGTTATATTTGATCAAGTGACTAGTATGAAGAATATGTGGATGGGAGGTGATGGCATATCAGATCAGTCTGTCAACAAACCCTGCTGCAGAGGAAGATACATATTCTGTGAGAAATCTACATCTACATAATTTAAAAATAAATGTGGTTGCATTCATGTAAATATTAATAAATCAGGAAAATGAACTTTAGACAAAGTTACATGTATGTACTTAGTATTCTTGAAGTTGTGTACATTAAGCAACATAAGCTGTTGTGCAATTAGTATCAATATAGTCTATTGTCGTGTTGTCAGTGACATATGCCCAGTACCATGATCATGATCATCATCAGCACCTTCTTCCACCTTATACCCTGTACCATGTTGATAACCATAATAATGATCATCATCAATCTCTTGATTGTCGTGATTAAAAATTGGTAGTTGCTTTTATTTGCAAAGGTAAAAAATTGCCTTTGTTGTGTAGGAGTGTTTTTTATGCCAACCCATTAAATTCTCTTTAAATCCACTTATTTGAACATGGACTTCACTATAGCCTCATTCTAATAATGGTTTAGGTTTGCCCTCAATGCCAGAGTAAAAAATCATTCCTAAATACTGTTTCAGTTATCTCTGTATATATTTTTGTTTCCATATAGTTCAAGCCGGCTCACCAAAACTTCCACCAATAACATTAAGTGCAGCAGTGACAAGAGAAGGTATGTGACATCTTAACACTACTGTAGAACTTGGCTTGTATTTTGCAGTGCGGAATCTTTGTTGGAGATTGATTTTTGACAAGTACTTACAGGTCCTTGTTTTGTTAGACAGGGAGGCATTAAGTCAGTTAAGTTTTAAAGAGATTAGTTCTATTTATTTCTCACATCCTCCTTTGTCAAATTCAAAAACATTTAGGATCCAGACATTGGATGGGAAGATTGGACATTATTTTGATCCCTTTCTTGGTGTTGATTGTACATAGCTGTCAGGCAAGTTTCCTAGCAGACTTTATTGTTGTGGCTGACCTCATCTGCAGCACAATTTATTGTTTTGTTACATGAATTTGAGAATTGAATAAGTAGTCAAACAGACTTACCTCCGATCTCGGCTCTTTCTATGTGATGTTGCACACTGGGCTGTAAATCTCTACTGATGACTTCTGCTTTGACTGGTTTGGTATGGTTTCTAGTTTTTCCTTCTTCTTCAAGCGTTTCTCCACAGTGTACCCCTATATCATTTTTGGCTTTCACCAGCCTCTCACATGTCGGCAATGACAGGAATTCAGCATTCTTTGTGGCTGTGATGACTTGCATAAATTATCCAGGTCATTTAATATCCCAGTTTTTATTTTGTGTATGTTTTGTTAGAGAAAATGATAACAAAATCTTTTTGTTTGAGCCCAATTGCAATTCATCTATGTACACCAAAGACCTTTCCATGTTGTAAGTTTAAATATATTATTAGTACCCCTGGATCTACTTTAGTTACAAGGGAGTTAGGATTCAGTTTTTAAAGCCAGCAATTTAAGATAACTTCTTCAGTGATGTCTTCTCCTCTAACCATGGAAATATGGTTCTTTATCAGTGGGGGTATGGTGGTGCAGTACCCCTGTGTAATACCATTTGTAGGAGACCTGGCAATAGTTTCTTTCACTTGTGTTTAAGTTAAGATGGCTACCATGCCAGATTTTCTTTCTATAATGTATAGAAATGACCCTTGATCACACATACTTATCATTAAGCTAGAGCCATTGTCATTTAATTGTGTAGTGAGAATAAATTGGTACCCCTCCCATAATGAACCCTCAAAACGAGCCTTTTTAAGCCTTTTCACTCACAAAAATGATTTTTTATACCATATGGTAGCTTATGAAAGCACCTGAAAGGTGACTGCAGTACAAGTGTGCCTCTTATCAGGGGCATGTCAGTTTCATTCAATGATTCGATATTATATTTTGACATTCAACTTTCGATATTGGTACAGTGTACCTTAATGCACTACAAGGGGGCATCCCTTACTATCATTTTCACATCCCTCACGGTACATTTGTATTGATGCACATATCAATTTTTCAAGTGAAAATCCACCTTTAGAGAGTGTGCACAACCAACCTGAACCCCAGGAGGTTACAGAAGTTTGATTATCTAACATGTAACTTGGAGGTGGACTGTGGTACTATCTAATAGGAGAAGTTAAGAAGGCAATAAACGGCAGAATAAAACCAGGACAGCTGGTCTAGATGGTGTTGAGACCAATATGCTAAAAACTGGAGATGGGCCGATAAGTTTTTAGGTGTTCTGGGTAGGGAAATATTTTCATGAACACAATTCTTTAATAATTTCTAACTCATTTACTTGCTTTCATTATCATTTATTTCTATAATAATAGAAGCTGGGAAAGGATTGGATGAGGAATCAGACAGTGATCAGTCAGTGGACAATCTGGATGAAAATGAGTCTGTGATATCAAATGAGTTCTTAGGAGAGGTTTGTTTCTATGTTATTACTTAATGATTTAGAATTTATCCATTGTTTATTGGTAATACATCTGTCCAAATATGTCTTGCCACAAAGTTGTATAGTGTATTAAGATAGAAGATTTAATGTAAGATAGTAAATGGTGTTAGAAAAGGTAGATACTCCCATACTCTGTTACTCTGTTACTCTGTTACATACTCTGTTATGTAGGGGGCGTGATATGGTAGTAAACCATATGTGTCACATCATTGTGATTGGGATGACCCCTTCCTTTTCTTACTGCCATTATACTTCTGCAGGTAATGTCAGGTACCTGTTCTCCCACTGGGATTGCATTAGGAGTTTTATGATTGATAGCTGAGGTAGACCAAGTCCCTACTGGCATGTTGTGGGATGTACGTCGCATGCCTAACAAATATAGAATTTGATGTTATTTATTTCATAAATCAAAATGTATCCAGTATTTTATTATATTACATATAGTGCAGTATCATTGCTCACTGCTGCCCATAAGAGTGCTTTTAATACCTTTGTGTTAACATGAAGTTGTATCAATATGTCTTATTTGTATCTTGCTTCCTTTTACAGCAGGTCCCTTCAGATGTGAAGATTATTTCTATGAGAAGGTACAAAAGCAGAATTCAAAAACTGTTGAATAATTGTTTCTGTCTGTGTACATAATTACTCTTTTGGTTTTTTTAATCCCTTTGATTTCTTTGCTCAGCTCCTAGCATTGATTCACAGCACTATTTGAGTTTTATTTCCTACAGTGGAGAGAATTTTTCTGCAGTAGAGAGCAATATTCTGGTATTCAGGAATTGGTTTCAAGTTGTTGTTTCTGCAGATTTAATTATTTTGGACCCAAGTGTTTTTTTAGGTAATATGAAATTTTTAAGGCAATACGAAATCAGATTAAAAATAAGTACCTAAGAATATTTAACACAGCAAGTAATTTACACAACAGTAGTCCCATCATTTTACGTAAGTTCAATTTGTTGAAACCTCCCTCCCCCTTTGTGCACCCTCTCCCTTTGTGCACCATCTCCTATGTATGTAAAATTACATGTGTATCCTGCAGCTGATTTTGTCTATCCTGTAAAATAGTGATGCAAGTGAGTGAAATAGATAACTATAGAGTAATTTGAATATAGCCATGTTGTACTGAAAGCGACGAGTGAACTTGGAACATTTTTTTGCATGGACGTGCACACAACAAACCTTTATTGTTCAGAAGAAAAGTAGTAGAAATCCCAATTGTGCCACTTTTGAGAAGCAACATTCCAATATAAAGTAACCTTAATTTTTTCTAACAGGGACAGAAGTCTGTTTGATGATGCAGTTGCCTCTGATAGGGTATGTGTCATTTTTATTGATGCAAGTTTAGTTGTGAAAGAAAGACAGATTTAGCCCAAGTTGGTATTTAAATCTGTGGAAACCGAGAACCTAGCGAGCGTTAACTGTTGCCTTAACGTCGCCTTCTGTCATTCTATGCAAGTATCTTCAATAGCAGAGTTCAAAAATGAGAGATCAAAGGCCTTGATGTAAAATTGGAAGTGATAAGGCCTCTTACTGTTTTTTGCAATAAAAGTGTATTGCGTAAGTGCCACAGTGTGAGAGCGATATTTGGCTGACTGATTGAACTGGGAATCACCATGCCATAAGGAGTGAAGAATCAGTCAATTATTACTCACTGTTACCATTGTATTTGAATTTATTAGCTAAGTCTCAGAATCCACTAGAGAATTAGTGTATAATGGTGGCATATAATTTCTTTTACAATTGTAATATCAGCTATAGTCTAGTATATTACCATTCCAAGGACATTAAATAATGTCAGCCAAGGTCAATGAAAACATCTCTGTCTAATTACTTTGTGGGTCATGTGTTTCAACTCTTGAGTCTCATGCACATCTCTCATAGTCTCGTATGTAGAAGGAGCAGTCTGAAAGAGTAAGAACTTTTCATCTGAGCAGATGTTATTCAGCGAGAGGCAAAGTATATAGAATGACTGATGATAGGGAAACGTGAAATCTTGGCTGACGAAGGCTAGAAGTTTCAAATCTATTGAAAGTTTACCTTCCTTTTCAATAGAGCAAGAATTCTCACTGTTGATTGGGCTTTAGTTCTCTGCAGTAGATAGGATTGATCGCCTTGTAGTTCACTACTTTCAGTTGTAGTTGACGTTTAAACTGAAAATGGTCATAAAATGCATAGACAAGTAAAATAGAAATGGGCCACAACAAACTTTATTCTACCCTGAGGTAGTTACTTGGATTTAGCAACAGTGGATGGGAGTGGTGATTTTTGAGATGGGGGTGATCATGTTGATTGTTGTGATAATTATGATGAATATTAATAGTAAGAATAATTAGACAGTGATAATGCTTGTAATATCTTTTATTGTGTAATTGGTTTAAAATGATATTATGTAATGATAATGTATAGTATTAACATTTTATCCTTTTTGTAATTATAGTGTTTTCATCTGTAGGAATTCATTTGCAATACAGATATAAATTAAAATTGAAGTGTTATGCTCTCTTTTACAATAAAACCAAGAATTTAATGATGGCTAACTCTTTCACTCCTTTCTTCTTTATTGTATTATTTTAACCATACTGATTAATTGGTGGACACAGGATACCAAGAGCAAAAGGTTTACTAGAATGGTAAGCTAAATGTAGGAGTTAATCTAATTGAAACTTGCTAATAATTTTTTGTGTTGGTAGCAGATAGATTTAGATTATCAGCATCGCCACCGTTATCATCATCATCACCATCATCATCATGATCATCATCATGATCATCATCATGATCATCATCATCATTATCATCATCATTATCATCATGATCATCATGATCATCATCATCACCATCATCATATCATCATTATCATCATAGTCATCGTCATTATCATTATCATCATCATCATCATCATCATCATCATCATCATCATCAACAACAACAACATTATCCGCCTCCTTGCAGTCTAGGGGTACACCGAACCCATTACTTCAGTTCGTCAGTACTCCCTGCCGCTCAATGCTGTACCCAGTTCTGCCAATTTCAGCCAAGTGTCGTCTTACGTAAGGTTGGTGTAATTCAGCTACCGGCCTTCAAGGGTTCTTTCAGCCATGTTTGGGCTTCCACAGAACCAAATTTGCTGCCACTTTGTTACTTCTGTTGGAATTGTCTCGCAGATTTTTGGGAGTTCTGTGTATAGCTCTTTCTTTGCAAAATCTTGTCTTTAACTTTTTGAGCGTGTTCCGCAGTAACCTTGTGTAAGTGGTGTCTAGTTCTTCATTCATTTTGGCCACGTTTCGGATTCGTTTATTGCACTGTATCTTGTCATTGTTCTCCTCATGCCTGCATTTCTTTCTTCATTTTCATTCCTGTACATTAACTTAAGTTAACGCATCTATTACATTTAACCATGGATTCCCACAATTTTGAGGATGGAAAATTAAACTACAGGTCTAAATCGTAAGATATGGTGCTTCACCGTGCTTTTGGAAATAACAAACAATAACAACATGTTATATGCTCATAATGTCACTATAATGTGCTGATTATTTGGGGGGATGGTTCTTGTTTCGTATGTACAAGACCATTGGTTATCATCATCTGTCGTATCAAACCTTAGAGCAACACAGTCGTTATTTCCGCCCTCTTTTCATTTCTGTTGCTACTTTTCTTTATGGCCAAGTGACCAGAATTTAGAAAGCAATCCGTTATCA
The DNA here is from genome assembly GCA_010016065.2 of Carybdea cf. marsupialis auct. non (Linnaeus, 1758). Taxonomy (NCBI): domain Eukaryota; kingdom Metazoa; phylum Cnidaria; class Cubozoa; order Carybdeida; family Carybdeidae; genus Carybdea; species Carybdea cf. marsupialis auct. non (Linnaeus, 1758). The sequence goes on from JAAAKL020001196.1 coordinate 14,744, forward strand.
TTACAGGATTTGTTACAATTTTATGAAAGTGCAATATGGCCTTGTGGATAGCAAATTTTGACGAGCCAATTAATAAGAGATTCGTCTTTTATGACTTCGCCACATACTCTAGGTCTTACCGCTTTTGCATACAATGATTCGCTGCCTGTAGATTTTCTCAAGACATACGTGGGACCCTTTAGAGTGCTATGTTTTACCAAGATAGTCTTTTTTTGAACTCGTGCAGAGGCAATCAATTTCTACAATACTTTTGTACTCTGCAGAGTTGTTTGAACCAACGGTCTGGGTTTCTGGAGAAACGTGGAGGGTGAGTTAGACGTCTTTTAGTATCATTTCATTTTGAGTTATTGATAACGCAGATTTTCATTGATTTTGTTTTGATAGTATCATTTTAAATGCAGTTAACATGATGTGTTAACACTAAGAAAGCACCAAAAATTCGGTCACCTTTGTTAAGAAGTAACCAATGATGATTCGAGGAATTCGGATATAATTTAGGTGGAGCTTACTTTCTCATTATTTTTCTGCTCTGATAAAATCTTGGCATGCATGGCATCATTGTGTCTACAGAATCATAATATGCTTCCATGCTCCTTGCTTCACCACATTGACTTTGGTCTGCATTTGTGAACATCACTGATTTTGTAACCAAACAGTTTTATAAATATTTATTGTCATGCTCAGATGTGTGTTATTAGTAAATTACATTATTAATATTAGTAAATTATCTGTATTACAAAGTGCAGAGCAGGTAGGAAATTAGAGTTGTAGTGAGACCGAATGAGGGGGTGCTTGGGAGTCATTGAAAGAGTCATTGCCGTTTCATGATAATGGCTTCCCCTGCTGATGTCAACGTATACGTTCTCAACTGTACGATGAGCTTAGAGATTTACTCAATTTAATTAGAGTGAAAGTGGCTGAGTAGACTACAGTCTACTTCGCTTCTTCTTCAATCATATTCAGCGTGACACAGGTGTGATAAGGCTAGGCCATTCAAACACAGGTGTAGTAGACCCCTTTGGGCTTCTGGAGTTTCTGTCTCCCAGATTTCCCATACATGAATAAGCTAGGTTCCATGACTGTGGTTAATAGAAGTTGGGAAAGCTTTCCCGGTGCTGCGATCGAACCTGGGATCGAACCTAGGGCGGTGGTTTTGAAAGCAAGCTTTTTAGACTAAACGGTCGTGCCGTCCAGATTGTTTCACGACTACGTCTAAAACTAGCAACAAGGTGTTGGGTGGATTCGTGATTGTGAAACCCCATACAAATTTCAAGAAAAGGAATACTGATTTTGGAAGCATCCCCTGTAAATTAACCGCCGGAGTACCCCTGTACCCAGAAGAACTTCATCATATAGCATCTTTCTCGTACAGATCTATACCTACCCTTCATACTAATGACATTGGAACAGTGTAGGACGAGGAGAACTACCATACTATAAACTGAACATACAGTCGTTTCCAAGGGTGAACTTGTACGTGCTTAAGAAGGGAAATGAAGTTTGTGGGTTTTCGATGATACAAAGCAGGTTATTTCTAGTTCCTCCTTAAATACCCCTCTCCCGGTTAAATAGTCTCAAGATTCTAATGAATAAAGGAACAGATATAATTTCAGCGAGCCTTATCTTGTCATTTCAGAGAGAAAGGCAACAAGCCATTCAAGACGAGATGGGTCGTGTTTGATGGAAATGATTTGCGGTATTACAAACCCAGTGATAAGGTATGCTTTTGATAATGCCATAGTTGACTTAACGTTTAGAAAAGTATGTCACCCACCAGTAGCGGACACTAATTTCATTGTCGGCAGAGGTCGAAGTATATTTTAATCTGCCCAACGATACATGTCCGTTGCGTCATTCAGTTAATAAATATAAAATATTCATTCAAATTACTCGTATTGAAGTCAGTTTCTCTTTTCTAGCGTTATCTGGCAGATATTGTTGAATTCCCACCCTTTTTTGTTTTTGAACAAAGTTTTGCGGAGAAAGCGAACGTCTTCCCTCTGTCCAAATTTCTGTCACTGGCCACAATGGATATTTGAACCCAGTACCCATGTGTAATATTTGTGTCCTTCACCATCGGAACTACTGTGAATCCGGGTGATATGTTACGCCTTTTGTCTTGCCCTTTCCCGCCCTCCGGTTCGTTCTACGTAGGCTACCGCCCCCTCTACGCAAATTTGCGTTTTGACCCCGTGCTCTTCGCTAACAGAGGGGCTACGATAATGCACATGCGCATAAGGTTTCTGTCGGTGCATTGAGCATTGTAAGATATAGATAAGATATTGTAAGTAATGCCTCTCTTGGGGTCCCACACTCGACCATAGCATGGGTTCAAATCTAGTGGGTGACATACTTTCAATTTCTGGAATATCATTTTGATCCAGTTATTTGTATGGATTTTATACGAACGTTAAGTCTCTTCTTAATCCTTGTCTCATTAAGAAAATGAATTGGTTAATATTGTATAACAAAAGGAAAATGTAAATTGTTATGAGAAATAATAGCCGGCAATGGAAAGACAGCACGAAAGACAGCAAGAAAGACAGCAAGAAAGAACCAGATAGTAAACTGCGAAAGTGAATGAAACAATTCCAAAATGGACGCATTTTCAAATGGGGCACACTGAAAATTCTTATAATTATACATTGGCAATCTTAAGCAGTAGTTGATTCTTGTTGCTTGCACATTTTATTAATTGTTTTCGCTCGTTGCATTTTGTAGGATACCAAGTCGGAATCCCTGCAGATCGTACCCGTGTCAAGATTGCAAGACGTTGAAATTGTCAACGGGGTATGATTAGAATCTACTACTAATAAGAAGTATTCTTAGAAATAACCTACAGGGCCATTTCAAAGTATGTTTGATAGCTTAGTCTTGCTATTATCTATAATGCAAATTCCATGAATAAGCCGCAATGCCAGTTCAGCAGCAACGGACGCATGCGCTGCGAGTCTTCTTCTACCTTCTCTGTAGCCTTTACTCACATTCGCTCCATTTATTGGTGGAGATGATGTCAGTTTGGTTATTTCGTAGTTATAAACATGGATAGAATAAAATGGTTCGTTATTGTTACAGTATAGATCTTCCAGCGATGTGTATCAACCATCAACCATCTTAAGAGAGCTTCGAATGAAGCAAGCTTGTGACACAAAAAGAAGATAAAAAGGCAGCTAGGTGCCGTAGAGGATGTAAAGCTCTATACCGCCAACTACCTTGACCACTTCTGGTATAAAGGAAGAACTGGACTTCGTAAAGTTACTGTCATAGGCTACACAGTAGCTGTCTGCGAAGCTACAAACACAGTAGCTTTCTGCGAAGCTACAAACACAGTAGCTGTCTGCGAAGCTACAAACACAGTAGCTGTCTGCGAAGCTACAAACACAGTAGCTTTCTGTGAAGCTACAAACACAGTAGCTTTCTGTGAAGCTACAAACACAGTAGCTGTCTGCGAAGCTACAAAAACAGTAGCTGTCTGCGAAGCTACAAGCACAGTAGATGTCTGCGAAACTACAAACATAGTAGCTGTCTTCGAAGCTATGTTTGCAGCTGAGTAAACTAGGGTATGACTAGCGTGCTGTCTCCAACTAGGCTTCATGCAAACATGTACCAGCCATTAACCAATCAGATCATTTCATAACGTTCTTTTGTTTAAAACTAAATGTGACGTTTCATTAGCTGTAGTCAATATAGAATCGGTAGCTTGTAGTCAAAGCTGATATGATCGTCGAGCTACAGTAGCTTACAGTCAGGTATCGTGCTACCATTTGTGTATGCCACATGAAGCTACTTAGTAGCGCGCTGCATGTAACTGGCTACCATGTGGTCTGTTGTGTCATCAGACGGAAGTACTCATCAATGTTAAATCAAGGTTCCAAGACACGTTACGAAGATGATAGATCCATCATCAGTTGCTGTTGATACGTTTACAGACCAGACGTCGTTTAGTTGTTGTTTCTCAAAATACCTCAAGTAACAATTGTCTGCCGGGTTTTTTTGGCGCTTATTGGCGATGAAGTTTGTTTTGCTTTATTTCAGGCCAAGCGACCCCAGTTCAATTTGAAAACACCAAACAGGACATTTGTCTTTTCACATGTAGATCACAGTAAGATTATTTTTGACTACTTTTCCTTGCGTCTTCTCTTTGGTGACTACGGCAATATATTTGCTTGCATCGTTCAAAATTAAATTTTGGTTTAGTCGGCATGCTTTTCGGGGGACAGTTTTGTTAAACATCATGTTATGTAAACGTTCACAGTGATCATAGATAAGAGATCAAGACTTCCAAGGCTTTGTATACATCCACCCGCAGCCAAATGTACACAGTTTGAGAATTTAATGAACCCTTGCCTAGTTATTTTCCAGTTAAATACTGACACACCGAAATTATATTGTTGATACGTCAGGCCTGTCAGAGCGATTTTCACATGGCCGAGGCTACACTTTCAGCTGTGGGTATTTGGGATCGGTGTGGTTGCTGTAGGCTTCAAACAGCAGCTGCCGACACCGAACACTGCACTTGATGTGCGCTTTAGTCTCCTTCAGGCCCTGTCTAGTCATTCAGATTGTGGGATGTGTTATTTTTACAGAGTATTTTTACATTTAGTAAAGCTTCCGTGATGCCTTCAATATAGATTTTCATTGATTTCGTCATACTGTACAGATGCATAGGTTGTTTAAATTGGTTATTGGTATGAAGTGATATAGATATGATCAAATATGTCATAGGTGAGACAAGAGTGGTTGCTGTCAAGACATGGCAGTTGCTAGTTATTAAATAAGGTCCTAACATAATTAGGTGTGAACGATTACTACAATAAGAAGCAAAAATAAAGCAAAAATAAAACATTACACGGAAGTTTACGTTCTTGTCTACAACGATTATCTTTTATACATAGACCCTGTCTAATAATCAAATCCTTGATGTTGGCTTATCATACAGTTATACGCACTATGCTGATTGTTTGAAATGCCTTCAAACACTTCGACCGTTTGCAATTGCACCATTGAAGGAAGATAGCAACCCTTGTAGTATTTGCACCCATTTAGTTTTTGAGAACATAAGAATTACTAATTGCCACTGACGTTTCATCAGAATTGTCATGTCATCCAGAATTATTCTTTGTTTTACCACGTTAATGGTTCTTTGGCTGACTGACATCGTAAAAATATCGAAAGTAAATGCACAGCGTATGATATAATTTGCTCGTAGCGTCCCTTTTGATTCGAGGAGGTTTGTCAGGTGTCAGAAGTTCTTTGCCCTCAGGTATTTGAATTGCACAGACATGTGCTAGTGGATTTCAAGATGTTAGCGATATTACAGTACTGAATTATCCACAGTCTAACAACTAATGCATCTTTCCATAATTTTGTTTACTAGCGGAAATCATTTTATGGTCACAAATACTTATGCAGGCGATACTGTGTCACCGTCAGGTAAAGAATATTGTGAGCCCTACTTCATTTTTACATTTATGGTAATCCTTTGAAATACTAGAGTCTGTTTACTTTAAGAAGATGTACAATATACCTGATCCTTTGACACAATATCTATTTTTCAATTTATCCTACTTTCAGAAAGCTAAAACCGTGTTTTTTGAGGAGATAATATTGCGCTGGTGGCAGCCTTGCTTGAGCCGTTGTTGTATCGTTAATGATTAGTCACAATAGGTTAAAATGGGTGGGTGCAATCACTTATGGGGTAACGGGAAAGTTCTGTAAATTGGGGATTGAATTCTCGTGAAAAGAACAGATTAAATGTTAGGTATTGGATGATATCAAACACTTGACGTAGATAATTGAAACAAAGGATAACATCAATATTCATTTTTCATATGGTTGTGCCATTTGAGTGAGAAAATCAGATTGTTACTACGACTTTATGGAAATTAACATGTAAGATACCTTTGTCTGTCACGAAATGACCTAATGACAACCTACTATTAAGGACCGGACTACAGATATCAGATAAACAGAAACAGTTGTTACATGGTTATCATGGCCATCACCATCACCACTACCATTGACACAACCATCTCCATTGCTAGTTTCATCGCCATTACCAGTTGCAGTTCCAGTTCCAGTTCCATCACTATTACCAGTTGCATCACCATCAGCAGTTGCATCACCATCAGCATTGCCGTCTACATCGCCAATAACATCGTTGTTGTAACCACTTTTTAATAGTATTTTTTGTTGGAACGTGTGAAGCGGAGGTAAAGAATTATTTCATGCTTTCGACCAGGTGGTATAACCAGGGCAATAGTTTGTATGACCTCCAGAATCTAGGGTGGGTTGGATAACCCGACGACGCTTGGGTTTAAGCGTTCTTTGAAAGTAACAAAAAGAAGTTCTTTATACTTTGTCAGTAGTTGATAATCAGACGTCGCCGTACATAGATGGATGAGTTAAATGGAAGTAGGATGGATGATAATGTATAAACCAACAGGGGTCATACTGTAGATTTTAACAGTGTAATGTGTAGGTTTAGAATCCTTGTTATCATGTTGAACTCCAGATTGATAATATTTTAGCCTGTTATCTGCAATTGGGTGTGTTGCTGGATCGATATGTCATTGGCTGAAGTGTGATCTGACTTAACGACACTGATCACAAGTGAGTAAGTGACCAGAAGACAGTTTAATGACCGGTTTCTTTCGGCAGGTTTGCAGCACGTATTTGCAGCCTCACTAACGAAGACAGAACATCCTAAATATTTCTGACAGTAGCTGCTATTTGCTTGCAAGCCGTTACACCGCAGTGCCGCTTTGGGGAGGGGATGGGCATTACAAGGGACAGGGGGGCTGTGTTTTATTTGAATCATGTAAAGGATGATACAGGAAAGTCATAGGAATGTATCCATTCTTACCGTCGTGCTCTGCTACAGTGTAATTCGTCTTTCAGAAGTCCAGTTAGGATGAAAATTGTCATTATAAACGGGCTTTATGCCCACTGCAGCACATACTGTGGTTGCTGATGCATTTGGGTTCACATAGTGTATGGGCTGTAGTGAGCAAATAGGTTAAACAAGAGGGTGAATGATTGATTCATCTATCTAATTGAATCGCGTATTCACGTCAGGCCTTTTTCCCTCTTTGCAGAGCACAGGTGCAGATACCGAGCCTATTGGTGGATCGTTTTGTGAGCCCGATATGCAGGTAGGTGACACTGCATTTGTACGTCTAAATCGTGAAAATTATTCAAGAATTGTCTGATACAAGTGATTTCATGTCGTCTTTGAGCCTTTATAACTTACAGAATTTCAACTGCGGTTGCTTGAGCGTATTTTTCTGGTATTGAATGCAATACTGTATCAATAGTGGTGTCTTCACTCTAGTTCTTTATAGATACATAACCACAGCATTCTTATATTAAGCAAACGGGTTAGTCGTTGATTGTTTGTTTGCCTTTGGAGGATGGTGGTAGATGCTGTGACAAAGAATCATAGGTATGAATGTAAGAAGACATGGACGTGCAAGATTTTGTGTTAAACAGACAATTGGCAAAACTGCTTTTTTTTGCACATAGTGGAGTCAGTATGTGGTTAACTGGGGATCAAGGAAAGCGAAATGCCGGGCTCTGGTTGACCTGTAGCTTCTCGTTTACATCCAGTTTGAAAATTGCGTTAAGTAACGAATTCATATTGCTGAACGTTTTCGCCAGACACTGGTTGCAGCAAATCGTCCAGAGTGAAAGTAGAACAATTTCGCGTACATTTTATGTTCGATTGGAAAATCTACCAAGTTAAGGCGGTTGGTTATGAGTTACACTTAAATATTTCAAGCTTTAAAACCTGGGGGCGTCCAAGGTGGGGTATAACCGAGAGCATTCAGTGTGGGTCATTTTCAGGTACCACTTAACTTTGTCTTTTGTATCTTCAGGGATTCTTAAAGAAACAGGGCCATAATGTAGTCGGTGATTGGAAGACCAGGTACGTTCATGTACATATAAGGAAGGTGGTAAGGGGGGTGGGGTGGAGTTAAGTGAAAATATGCTAAGACTTAATATAAGAGTTAATGAGTTAATGACTTACTGCATAAAAATTGATGAATATATGAGTAAACGAGATTATTGGGTGACGCTTTCAACAAGATATATGCATTGCCAAAGGGGAACTAGGCTTGTTTGTGATGATATTGCTGGGGTTTGTTATCACCGCCATTCAAATCGATGGCATTAAGATTTTTCTTGAGTCATATCAGAAGTGACGTTTTACCACTTGTAAGGATGTAGAACCTAGTGATTTTATACTATGACCTTTTTTTTTGGTTGTGATTTTGTTTAAAGTTCTTCGGGTTCAGTCGAAGATGACAAAGTAATTGTAGAGGCGAAGTAAACAAGAGAGAGCTGTTACTGCCGGAACAGCTCATTTTGAAATTTTGCGTAAATTACGGGACATTAAACACATGTTCTTCACTCGCAGCAGTGGAGCTTTGGAGTGTGCAGGCCCCTGCGGTGAATGACGTTTGTTTTTCTCTAAACCGTCATCACACCAGCGTGTATCATTCAAGACTGTGCAGCCGCGACTCTGTATTCGCAGTATTTCGTACTGTGGGTCTACTTTTTTAATTTTCTGCATCCATGTGATTGATTCGGGCAGATGGACGTACCATTTTGTTTCCATGTTAGTTCAGGGCTCCTTGGACATGGCTTGGTTTTCCTCCCCCAAATACCGCTAATACTTAGTTGCTAGACGGTAATACATGAAATATTAAATACCAATCTAATTACGATACTTTTGATTTTGTGTGGAAAAGTCGCAAGCTAATAGAAAACGTTCAAATGTACCGATGGAAAAAATGGTTTCCGTAAATTGTCATGTTAAGATTCTTTCTGTACAAGATATTTCCGATAACTTCGAACTATGTCCTTCATTCAGTCTCCAAGATAATAGCAGTAAGTGATATTATTAGTCAGTAAAATCTTCAAAGACAGTCCCATTAAGGATATACATGTGGCTTGTGAGATTTAGATCTGAAGGGGTTGTGTCGGGTCTCTCATATATCACTTGATAGTGTTGAATAACATAAGGTAACGTCATTCACCACTGGTTTGGTTTCATTTTAGATATGTTGCAGTCAAGGACAGCAAAGTAGCTTATTATTACACTTTTGAGGTGAGAACAGGCCCTGTTTATAGGTACACTATAACTATAGTGACGATTATGCGCTATAAACGACGAGATATAACTACGATAAGCGCCCCCCGCCCTTGCACTATAATGCAGAATTTGGCTTTTACTAGCTAAGAAATCACTCGTTGACTTAAGATACTTCAAGTTTCGAACAAAAATGGGTTTGCGGGTCTTTTATGATAAACTCGGGTCTAGTCGCGTCTATCCATGTCGTTTGCATCATTTTCTAGTGATTATACCATCATCGAATCACTGCATCCAGAAGTAAATTAGGATTGTTAGAGAACTATGAGAGACAGAGAGTTCTGACGTTTCCCCTGGTGTTTGGTTGATGTGTTACGTTCTTGGATACCGTTACAAGGAATAAAAAACACTAAAAGATGAAACACCTTTTGGTAGTAAATTTAGTTTGGAAAGGGAGAACCTTTTTCAGTCTTTACAAATTGGTGTAAATCCGTACGGTTAGTGAGGCCTGTCAGATGTTACGCTACTTGCACCATCCTTCATACCTTCCGTGTATCCTTCATGTTTTGAATGAATTGGTTCATATTTCTAAATTAAGTGCCTCCATGAAATAATTTGAGAACTAATCATTTGCATCCGTCGTAAGTATTAAGTGTGAGAAGAAAGTTGTAGTTAAATTTTTTTTGATAAAACATCATCACATTATTTGAAAGTCGTGAACAAGTAATTGTTTGCTCGAGCCAAATACTTGCGCTCATTCCCTTACAAAAATGGATGCAGTCTAATGTTAATGGGATGCTTACTTTATAGCTCTTAAGGTCAATTCAAATTTCAGCCACCTTTTAAAAGTGTTATTTATTCAGTCATATATACTTGTGACCTTTTTTTAGGACTATAAACAAGATATGCCCATCAACCAAATTGATATGGCACTCGCGACGGTCAAATTGGAAATCGCCAAACATCGTCTTCAAATTGTAACACCAACCAGAGAATTTTGGTAAGTTCGTTGGCTTCTTGATTAACACAGATCTCCAGACATCGGATAGTAGAGAATTTCAATACGAAACAACCTTTCGATTCGATGGCCTCTTAGAATAGGTAGTCTAGTTCCTACAATTTGGCACCAAAGGACGTCACCAGGTGGGATATTGAGACACTTTGTCATTTATAAGTTTTAAGAAACGAGTGAACAGACGTAAGCAGACTTGATCTAGGAGCATCAGAGGACCCTCTCAGAGAACATGATGTTGCTTTTTACTTGTTGCAAGTAATACTCTCCACTAGAACACAGCAGGAGCGGAATTAAGACACCCTCAAGTTGACTTCACCATTCTATTCCCACACACCCCCCGATATGGGCTTAAGCCAATATATTCCCCTCATTGGATCACCCTCCCACCCCTGGAATCTTTGCATAAGAATATTACGTTTGGTAATTACATTTTGTACTACAGAACTGGTTATAAGATAGAGCTCAGTGCTATTTTGATGTGCTCTCTCCGTGGCTTTACGAAGGTTGCCGTGGAAGTGTTCATATGGTGTGCCGCACGTATGATATTTGCAGAAACAGATAAAAGACAAGGAGGAGCCTTCACTGGTGGGCTACAGACAGTTGATAGTTCATTTATTCCATTTTAATATCATGATACGTTGTGTCTTGTTGTAGGTTTGAAACGGAGAATAACACACAGCTCGAATCTTGGAAACTTGCATTCGAGACTGCCATTCAGGTTGGATTAGGGGATACTGAGGTAGGTTATATGTAGTTGTAGTAGAACGTTTTCAAGTGACCCTTTAAAGAGGTACCACACTTTGCAATGATACAGATTTGAGAGTGTTAAAAATTGACGTTCTCACATGGTGGATTTTACGAATAAACATATTTTTATATCGTGAAGATCAATAATCACGCACTTTCAGTTTACAGTATTTGCCCCACCTCTGAAGAATGAAGGCGCCCCTCTGTTATGCCATTGCGTTCCCATCCCACCATTCTGATCCCCCATTCCTGTTTTCTCCGCAAACTTATACCATTACCATTTTCCCAAAATTGTTGTAATTCACGGGAGGGCTGGAATTGCCAAGCCCCCCTTGAGCAAATTCCAAATTCGTATTCAGTTATTTAGTTGAAACTAACGGAAACAGATTCTGCGTTGAAAGTCAGCTTCTTTCCCAATTACCCTGCGTTTTCGGACTAAGTAGATGTAAGTGTTAGTCCACGGATCGTTTTTTCAAAAGACCATATCACCCTTCCTATGTTACGCATATCTGCAATGAAAACCCCGTCATTGGGATTTTTACTGGCGCTTTGGCAGTTAAAAGAGCTTTGCATGAATAGTGGCTGTCTTTTTTTTTCTTTATCTTTTGTACCCTTTTTCTGTTCCATAGGTTTTGAATAAAATTAGAGAAAACCAAAGCAATTCATTCTGTGCAGATTGTAACAAGAAAAGTAAGTCTTGGTTTTATTGTACAGTTACCAATTCTATCCCTCGAGTAAACTGCAGTACTCATGTCATGATACAACACAGCGATAATATACAGTAGTACAGTAGGACATTTTAGAATTGTGCTGTGCTATACATCATACTTGATATTAATGCAATACTATTTTATATATACATTCCTGTATTTTATATGAAGCTGTACTTTTTATATTAATTTTTATACGACTATATTATATTATACTGTGCTGGTAATATACTATGATAAACTAAACTACACAACACTATACCATACCGTACTATTTTTCTAAATTATGCCATGCTATACTATGCCATGCTATACTGTGCTATGCTATACTGTGCTATGCTATACTGTACTATACTTAACTTTACTATAATAAACAATATCATGCTATACTGTTCTGTAATATACGACAATAAACTAAACTGCTTTATTCCGTACCATATCATACAGTAGTTAGTATACTGGGCTTATGCTTTACAGTAATGTCCCATTCCATGCTCTGTTATATAATATTAAATGTACTTTATTTTTCCTTTTACTCTACGCTGCTTTACCATAGCATGTGTACCATCGTCTACTTTTGTGAACCCCAAACCATATCATGTCATATGCAATACAAAACATTTCTGTTGTGCAACATAATTCTTATTTGAAGTTTGTCTCTTTTTTAAAATGCTTCACTTCCAATTTCACTCCATTTAGATCCAGTTTGGGCTTCCACGAATTTAGGTGTTGTTGTCTGTGCACAGTGCATAGGTGAGTGCATTATCCGATTCTCAAGCTAGTGGTTTTTAGATGATTTTGATATACCAATCCTTAATAACTGCCGAAATTTCCTACAAACCCGTGGTTTTTTATATCGTATGTTTCTTGCATGCTGTAGACTTTTTGCTACAGGTTTGTAACAGCAGATACAGACATTATAGAAAAGTATATTTCGACGACTGCACAACCAAAATTCAATTTACCGTGATAGTGAAGGAATTACCGAGCCTTTTCAAGATTAGTACTTAAGAGGTGAAGAATTCCAAAATAGGCACGCAAGCGGTCGTTAGCTCTTATGTTGTTAACCACGGCCGCATGTTTATGCCTCGTTTCTGTGACTTTGGATACCGAATGGAGGCCACATGTGGGAAAGGGATATGTAAATGTTTGTTCGGGTTTAGATTAGGAAAAAGATTTCAAAGTAACCTGTTTACGAATGTATTTTAGGGGAAGAATTATCCAGGACTGTATCAGAAGCTGTCAGTATTGGAAACTACAGATTGAAGAGTTTTCTTACAGAGCCGCCATAAAATTTATATCTGAAGTCGCATCAATGATTTTATTCCTAGAGCTTTTTTGTAAAGAGGAGGTGAAAGTTTATTTAGTCGTGGATGATTTAACAGACAAGTATTGTCTTATCGCCTGTGTGACCTTATCACAAAGGTAGCATTTTGTCACAGCATTCATCGAGAAATACAACGCAAGAAGTCCACATTTTTCTTATTTTTGATATTTAGCAGACCGGCTTGGTTATGATATTCTCGTTTCAGGTTTCCATCGCCACCTCGGGGCAAGAATATCGAAAGCACGGTCAATTCTTATGGATGTTAAAGTATGGACCAAAGAGCTGATTAAGGTACTATTGTTAAACGTTGTGCTTACCCGTGCTTACTTAGTGCCCATCTTACTATACTGCGCTGTCTTCCCGAGGGGTCTTTGCTTGATAGTTCAGTACGCATCTACATACGCAGAAAACTATGACCGTGTGTTTAGCGGCTCATCCTGTGTAAAGAGAAATCCGTAAGTGCGAGCTGAAGTAGCTTTTTTACATCAACTGCTAGTAATTTTGATAAGGTTCATTCTGCGGACGGTGTGTCAACGTAGCAAACCCATTAAGGTTAAGAGAGGCCGAAACCATCGTGTGGTATTATGTCCAATGTATCCACCAATTATGAAATCTCTCTTCGTGACGTTCTGTCTAGTCTTTCTTTTTGAAGTTGGTATATAGTCACATGTAACGAATATCACGTTTTCTGAGTATATATATAAGTACTCAGTATACATATACATATATATGTATAAATATATGGTCTTTCCATATCAAAAATTTGTACTATTTCTGTGTTGAAGTTCCTTCAGTCTCTCGTAATGTATATCACGTTTTCATGACCATAGCCATGCTCCAGGAAGTGCCATTTTACCTTGAATTGTAACGTATATGGTCTTCCCTTGTGTTTATATTCTTTCATTAAAGTTTCCTTTAACTATAGTGTAAATTGTACAGTGTCATATTTTGTTTGTTTATAGAGTTCTCTCGTTATGAAGTAATCATGCAATCCAAACAAGAAGATTTTTTGTAGCTTGTTGAAATGTCCCTGTGTAGTCAGTTGATGACATGTGCCACTCCTTTGTGATGTGAAAACATGGTCTTTCAGAATAATTTAGTTCTTAGTGACGGTTGGAGACAGGTTTTGTTTGTTTTTGTATCCTGCACTGTTAATTTGCCGTAATGCATTCTTGCCATTATTGGGAGTGACCTTGAAGATGTTTTACAACATATTTCTGTGAAATTCAGCTGTGTATTGATAACTTTACTTCCTTTTTACTCCGTTTTAGTAAGGGTAGTGTTTCTTCCTTTTTATAATGTTTGCTTTCCTCTTTTGTTTTCTCACAGTTATTCCAGTTATTTGGAAATGCTCATGCTAACAAATTGTGGGAGGATAAACTACCCTCAGACGACAAGATTAGTGCAGATGCGACAAAGTATGTTGATTGGTAATTTATTAACATCTCGGAGTCAGTTTTGCTGTTCTGTGAGCATGTAAATGTACTGACTGTGTAATTACCATCATTATCATTATCATTGTCATGATAGTCATCATTATGATCGTGATTGTCTTTATCGTCATCATCATCATCATCATCATCATCATCACCATCATCGTCATCACCATAATCATCATCATCATCACCATCGTCATCACCATAATCACAATAATCACCATCATCATCACCACCTTTGTCATCATCGTCATCACCATCATCATCACCATAATCGTGACTGTCATCATCATCACCATGATCATCACCATGATCATCACCATAATCATCATCACCATCACCATCATCATCATCATCATCATCACCGTCATAATCATCTCCATCATCATCATCATCATCATCATCATCATCATCATCATCATCATCATCATTACCGTTATACTTCTAGTCTCATAATTGATGTGGTTGTCGTGTTGTTTCTCTCCGGCCCCCTTCCCTTGATCTTCGTCGTGGTGATCAGCTCCTCGGCGTCGTCTATCTATGAAACTGATTGTTCAGCTAAAACTTAGACACATTTTGCCTTTACTTTCTTTTCCCGCCATGTAGAGATCAGCGTTGTGAGTTTATAATTGCGAAGTATAAAGAGAAGCGCTATTTTGGATGGTCTCGCTTCTATGGAAGTGCAGATGAACTAGGCCAGGTAACAGAATTGATATCTCACCTATTCATTGTATGATAGAATGCTATGTCTCATAGAATAGACACCGCCGCCCGTGATTATATGACCCAGTGCTAATTCAGTAAGGTTACGTCAACTGAACCAGTGATGATATGATGTTTTCATTGTGAATTACTCAAGGGGATTGTCATCTTGCAGAATTGTTTTCTAAACTTTTTAACTATCAAAACTTTCTAACAACTTTGTCTCCTGAACCATGTTCGAATTACAAATTAGTAATAAACTGGCCAATCATAAACCTCCTCCCCCAAAATATCCCCCATCATAAATGCCCCCCCCCCCGCAATTTAAATAAAGTTTTTTATCTTCATCTGCAACTGCAATTCCGAATGTCGCCTTTGATTCTTGGGATTACTCTAGCAATGACGGAGTTACACAGTGTGTCAAAACAGGGACGCGCACACATATACATATTTTCTTACTATCTACCTCATTTGGGTACAAATTCTGTTTTTGCCGTGCTTACAAAAATTTTCGATAGAAGCATTTGTGCACACAGAATTAGTTACTGCATTGTTTTTGGTCTTCCGTGATCTTATTGTTCTCTGCTTAACGTTATCTAGGCTCTGAGGGAAAATGTGGTAACTGACAACATTTCCGAGACCGTTCGCCTAATCATCTCTGGTGTCGATGTACGTATAATTGATCTGCTTTTATTGTACTCACATGTGCTGTACCTGCGTATAATTTAAATACAATTCAGATATATGGAGTGTCGTGGAAATTATTAACGATACTAAATCCATATTTTTACGTTTTTGTGTAGGGTTACTCCTTCAATTAATAATTGATTGTACTGAGCCCTGTCCTTCTTTTGTACCGTGCATAATGCAACAACTCATAGAGCGAAACATAGTACAAGATAGGATTGTCAATGTGTATGGCGATGTGAAACCAGGGTTTTTATGATTTCTGTCACTTGGTATGACATGAATTTAAAGCTAGACTTAATCTGTAGACATAAATGTCGTCATAATAGAAAAGAAATTTTTTTTTTTGATTTCAATTTCCGAGGATACCCGAGTAGTGTTTTCTTCGCTGATAACAACATACCGATAAGTACTTTGTTAAACGGTTTAGTATCGTTTTACTTTGACTGTTTAACTTTGACTTGCTTATTGCCAATGTATTGTCTACTACACGTTCCCATATCCGAATGAGATAAGGATACCTGTAGTAATACGAATATAACGAATATAACTTTGCAGTCAGTTTATGGTAATAATAATTTTTTTTCCCCATATCCTAGATTTATTATACAGATCCAGAAGCAGAAGATCAGAAATCACGTACGTATAGGAGTTCAATTCATTTAACCCTGTTTTGTTCCCGTCTGTAACTCCACAACCGTAATTCCTCAATTTTAGCCGCTATCTGCTACTACTTAGTTCGTATAGATTGTGTTTTTTTTTTAAATCTCATTGTTGACTAAGTGAGAACGTATCGTATGCCAGGCTCATTTATTTGTCAACATGTTGTTTTGGTTAAAATTTCTTTTTTTGGCCTGTATGTATACTAACAACATATCCGTTACTGGTACGTGCATTTAGCTTACCTTGATGGAACAATGTTTTTGTGTCTATTTGTCTTATTTTTTCTCGACTCTTTCGAATTGTTTACCAAAAAGTATGGAAAGAAATTTAAAAGACGTCCTGTTTTATCATTTCAGTATTTTATTTCGTTTATTTACTTGAAGTACTTACTCCCCTTTTTTTGCTTGTTTTTCTATTTTACAGCCTACGAACTAGCTGCTGAAGCGGAGAAGGATGTTCAAATGGTAATACAACAAGATGAGATTTGTTATCTAGAAGAGAGGATTTGAAAAAGTCGTAAGAGGTACAAGAGAAAAGTGAAAATGTCCACTGTTAGATGATTGGAAGCGAACTTGGCGACGATAAATAGCGTAAACTGTGTTATCAACGTGTTGCCATAGCTCAGTTGGTAGAGCAGCTCGTAGTGATTAAGTAGATCCCGAGTTCGAATCCCAGTGGTAGCGTTTTCACCTTTCTGTAGTAACTCTTCAAACTTGATATTTCCAAATCCTATCATTTCGGTGACATTTTGTATTGATGACAATTAATGGTCTTTCGACAGATGAATGGACCGTATGGCAGTCCTTCCATGGTCATGTCACATTGCACAAAGAGGTTGGTCTCCAGATTGCTTAAAGTTGGATGTCAGTGTCCACTAGTGGCTGATTGTGAACTGTGTTATCAGCGGGTCACCGTAGCTCAACTTGCAGAGCAGCACGCCGCAATTGCGTGGGCTATGGGTTCGAACCCTGGCGGCAACGTTCTCTTCAAAGTTTAGATTTACGATTCTTGAGATAATTATTCATAAAAGAAGGTTCTTTTGTAGTTTTTTTACGCACTTTCTGTTCTGCTAGGGAATGTTTTCAAATCAGTTGTAGGGGGTAGGAATGATGTTGTTGCTCCATTTTTCTTTATAATACAATCAAATCCTTGTTACAGATAAAGATAAATCGACATCTGTATCAACATGATGAAAATATCTCATCCTCTGTTACTGTTGTCTTTTCTTGACAGGAGCTGCTGAAACAATTTCAAGGGCATCTCAGTAAGTATTGCATTTCATTGTTTTTCGTAAAGCCCGTGAACATTTGTATTAGTGAGGTTTCAATAATCAATATTGAGGAGAGATGAATGTAAATCGGCCATTTTACAATCAGCACATTTTCTGAGGTCGCTGAATTCACGCATATAGAGTATGAAA
>JAAAKL020001197.1:0-32520 GCA_010016065.2 Carybdea cf. marsupialis auct. non (Linnaeus, 1758)
CCGCTCTCGTGTAAAAGCGGTCTAAGTTTTAGAGCTACTGTTTCGATTAGTATTTAACCATGTATTTGAAGGTCGGTCCATGGTCACATATCGCCCAAGGTCAGCAGTCTTGTTAAGTCAAAGATGAACCTTGATTAGCAATTAAACTCTGCCTGCTTTCTCTAATTGACTATGTTAAGTAACGGTTAAATACACTGTATGAAACATGTAATGTAAGCTACATAATAACTTTAAAACAGAATATGTTGCATGCAGAGAAATGTAGTAATGTACCATCAAGACTGAAATGAGAGGGTGAATATTTCGCACGTCAACGAAAAACGAACTGCCGCGCTGATGGGTAACTTGGTACTACGTTTCGGCTGGAATGCAAGAAACATAACTCGACATAGTTCTTTCTTGTGTAGTTGGGCGGCTCTAGCCTCTTTATAGAGGTTAAGAAACGGCGGGTTTCAATATGCTTCTCTAACATCATAGAGTGTTTCGTTTGCCTGAGCGTCTGTTCCAAAAACACAATGGTCCTGATGGACTACTACAAAGGTTAAATGCAACAAAGAATGCCCTGTACAGTATCTCGCCGGGCACAAGGCACTTCTTTCGAACGCCTATCGCGCCAGTGACCATAGAGCCAAGAGTGGTTAAGGTGTTAAACTAGTTATCCAGTGGTAGTGGGGTACCCCATCCAGGACGACTTTTTGGACGTATCATCACTTAGGTTTTGCGAGGTCTGTTACCCTTGTAAGCACCCATGGTTTTGTACCCTTGAAAAAGGATCTTTGGTACAGACATCCACCGATTCTCGATACTTTCTAGATTTTGTCAACAAAAAAGCCTGATCATTCACGGAAGCGTGCCACTATCAGTGGCAAATGCCCATGATGGGTGTTCTCCTTCTTGAATAATTCGCTAGCGGCAAATGTGCTAATAAACAACACAAAAGACAGCAATAAAACTTACATTGTACGGTTGACAGATTCTGCACTAGCAGCATACAACACGATTTTAAGGAAACGCGGGTAGTTATGTCCCACTACCATATACCTATATACCATAATAACCTTCTAAATAAATCATCTTAAATCTATCAAAGTAAAGTCGTAACTTCGGATATCAAAATGTACTAAACGAAACCTATTCTAGCTAAAAAAAATATTAAATAAACAAGTTCCTGCTTACTCAAAAAGAGAACTTCAATCACTATCAACATATCAAATGT
Organism: Carybdea cf. marsupialis auct. non (Linnaeus, 1758); assembly: GCA_010016065.2. Classification (NCBI taxonomy): domain Eukaryota; kingdom Metazoa; phylum Cnidaria; class Cubozoa; order Carybdeida; family Carybdeidae; genus Carybdea; species Carybdea cf. marsupialis auct. non (Linnaeus, 1758). Next base: position 1,217 of record JAAAKL020001197.1, read on the forward strand.
AGGAACCGACTTTCACGAAGCAAGAAGCGATTTCCACTTTGATTGCCATAATGAAATTAATGATTGTCTAGATGGTACATTTTGCGTGGACAGGGCGCGGGCATTACTTATCAACGTGCCGGGGCAAAGCTCATTACTCAGCACTCTTCTATATTCCTACTCAGAACCCACCTCCTGGGGTCTGTCCTTAAACAAACAATGTGACTGCCCTTGCACAGTTTTATAACATCTGTTTGCAGCCCTTGTTACAGAGAGCGAATGTACAGAACGTAATACAAAACATCGTTACACTTCCAATGTTGTGACATGCACTGCAACTATCTATGCGCCGTGACGTTTTCATCAATTGTGAGAACAAAACTTATTCCAGGTTAAGCTGGAACTCAGAAGATTTTAAGCCTTCTCTAGTATACACTTCCAGTGAAGTTAAAACCTACAATGCTGCCTTTGTAGTCTGTTTCCCTTAAGTTCAGCCTCGAGGACCCAGCGCATGAAAGGGAGGGGCAATGCGCTTACGTCGATCACATAATTATTAAAATGTCATCAAGGAACAGGTAGATGGCTACACGAAGGCCGTGGAGCGACTCCTTGGATACGGAATTATTCGCTACGCTTATGATAAAAATTAATATAAAACGTAAGGACTAATAATCTGCTGACAGCTAAAGCTACGGCAATAATCTCTTTTTATTCTTATACAACATAAAAAAGAGGACAACTGAAAAAATATTTATAAAACTCTACATATCTATATTCAAGTGCAGGCGAAAGAGGCGTAGAGAAACATTCCTTCAAGAATTGGGAAAAGCTGCTCTGTCTTCCATCGCCTTCGTTTTGTACATACGTTCATTGTTTTACCCATCGTATCATATGCACATGAAACCTGGAAACGCACCCTTAGAACTGTATCAGAACTTGGTAGATTTTATCAAAGTTGCCTATGAGCGATTCGAATCTTTGGAATTGCATCTTAAATACAATGAAAGAAAAAGAGATTCTCTAAACTGGACATTTATAAAACGCCAACTAGTCATCGCTGCAAGTAGTCAATACACTCGCCATCTTTCACCTGCTATACGTTGAGTAAGAAGGCCAATAAAATATACCTTTCTCTATTCTCAGTGACGACGTCTCTTACGCATATGAAAACCTAAACCAGAAATTCACAACGGTATATTAAAATGCCTCCATTTGATGGTTCAAAACTGCATATACTCTGCAAATCAAAAAATGGCGCGCATGATATCACATACTACAGTTCAGTAGTTGGCTCCGGGCGAGATCCCATTGCCGACAGTTTTTGCACTCTTCTTCCATTACAACTTTGGCAGAGTAGATGTCCATCTAGAGGGTAACATCCATGCCCTTCATCCGATGACAGAAGTTTGCTACAATCCTAGAGGTATAAAAAATTTGTCACTACGAGTTACGACGACTTATAATAGAATGTGAGAGGAATGGCAATGTCACAAGACCTAATGCTTTCAATAGGAAGACTGATGTTGAAATTTAAGATAATGATAATGAAACTTTGTTTACAGCATTCGTGATATGCCTGATTTGCTGGCAACACCGTGCACCCCTTTTATAGGAGCTAGGGCGATTTCAATGTTCATGGGTCTTGTTACACATAGAGGATGCACATTCTTACATCACCAATGGCCCTTCCGGGATTTGAACCCTGACCCTCTTGAACTGAAGGAAAGCAACTTGTCCACTAAGCCACGGCAGCCAGTAACTTCGTATATTTTCAACTTTTTATCATAAGGTACTTCATTCTTGAATCAGTGGTAATTAAAATTGGGTTCACCACTATTTAAATGAATGTACAAGTTAGCTAATAGATATATTCTCTCCCGAGAAGATACATAACCATAGTTATGCAGCTTCCCAGTACCTTCCGTTGCGTGAGAGTGGCCAAACCCCTAACTCTTACACAGATTTGAAAACGTCCTTAACTCTTCAGTGTGGCGAAACAAGAGAACCTGTATAACCTGAACTGTATAACATACTGCCAGAAGCAAAACAAGACTATTTTCATTGATGAAGATCATGGCTTATATTTATTTCAACATTCCCAAGAATGTTATTACAACTGGTGGATGGCTGATGGAGAAGTGATGTTTGAGCATTTCCAGAGTTAAAAAGGACCACGACCACTTCTCCCTGACATGGATTTAGGAATCAATAGAAAAATACGTTTCCTTTCAAGCTTTGTTTAAATTACGAAATCCGGCTTAACGAATAGTGAGGCATAGTAATGCATAATGAATACCAAGCTTCACGAACACTTGAGCTGAAAAAATATTTGACCATGGCAATTAGAGCTCAGGGGTGCATGTTGCTGGACCAACTGTGCTAACATGATCACGGATCCTGATATTAATAGTGTAGTCCTCGATTTTGAGTGTCTGTTCTTGTTTTTATGAAAACCGCACCAGGATTACAAAATGTTCTAACAGAATTATGTATCTAAACAGAACAGTGTATCTAAACATTGATTGGGTATTTTCAGCCATACCAAAAGAAATTGTATCAAGATGCTCAAATTATTAGTTCTAGTAAAATTCTCTCTGTCCCTACTTGATACGAATGACGAAGTTTCGAGTGTGTCAACTCTCATGCTAAATGTTTAGACTGAGTCAAAAATGCATATAAATGGTGACACAGCAGATGGGTTTCTAAAAGTTAAAAAGATGCAAACTTAATACGTGAAGGACTGTGCGACTTTTTGCTGCCTCAAAACAATGCATACAGGGCAAATACTTCAGCGTTCGTAGTTTTAATTAGTGTAACGAGTCTTTTTTTTGGCTTTGGGAAATATAATTAAGTCTCTTTGATCGCTCGGGGCTTGTCCTGAATTTCTGACAGTCGTCCTGGTTTTCAAGTTTTGCTTTCTGATCACTGCTACGACGACTTTGGTTAGACATTTAAGATGACAATTTGAGACAATCTGTGACATGGGCTTCTTTGAAACAAAGTTGTCACTCACCTGGCTAAAACTATTACGAAAGACAGAGGGAGTGTCTCACAGTCGCTGTCCATGAAATGCTCGGGTCGGCAGCCGAAAGAAACACTGGATATGCGCTGGGCTGTTACGACCTAACCGCAAGTCAAAAAGGACCCAACTGTTTCCGCTCGAGGATACAAAGAGAAAGTCAGACCCAAGTGACTATTTAACTATGTGTTCAGTTCTTTCAAAATTTTGTATTCATGGTACCGAAGACAACTTGGAGTAAATTGTTCAACTAGGCATGACATCAGCGGGTCAAGTTCCAAAAAATCCTACACATTTGTTACCACTGTATAGGGTAAATTGAAATGGAAGGGGAATGAGGGGAAATGGTTCAACCATAGGAATACTATTTAAACTTCATCAGAATCAAAGGCTGCTAGTGAACAATATTAAGAGAAAAATCATTAAAAGAAGGTCTAACAACTGAGGTGAACATGAACTAAAATAATATGGAAATGGTCTGACCTCGCACTTGTAACATTCCACGTGAAAATTCTTCTGCATAGAAACGATATGGACAACTTCACCCTTTTCCTAAAACACAAGAAACGAATTAGTACCGTTAATGAACACGGTTGTGTTCTCGATGACGTTGCTTTATCAACATAATACGTGGACATAAAACATGTCGACAACTCTCATTAATATCTGGTTTATTTAGTAGATACAACGGGTTTCCAAACATAATGGTGCCCTCTACTGAAAACGCCATCTAGTGCTTCCATACATTCCCTCGTTGATGGTGAATTTTATCTGATCTCAAAGCCAGTAATCTAAAGTCACCACTGGAGTTGTTTAGAGACAGTTTAAAATAAATTTTGCAAAGCTTGTTTGTTGGTAATATAATGTTAAAGTTTAACGCTCTACGCTCTGTCAACAAAATCAGAATCCTTTTCGGATAGGTTATATCATACTGCTATTTCACTTTAAACAAACAAAAAAACAGCAAATCTGAATATGTATACAAAGACATGCAGCAAGCTCTTGTGTTGACAAATACCCTTACCAGAAAATTTTCTTTCTGAAGTCATCGGATTGGCTACATTACAGATCAAAATTGTTTCTTTTGACTCGCAACGATGGCGTTAAGCAGCAGACGCGAAACTGTAAGCAGTGTATACATAGAGCTCGTCGTTGCCACGTATACATCGGGACGTTTGTGACAGTGACTGGTTCCATGTCCTTACACAATCTGACTGTCTAATAGTTTCCCAGTTCTAATAATGCATATAAAAATGACTAAAAGATCGATTACGCAGTGACTGAGGTGATGGTACCATGTGTTTTCACATGTTTCATGGAAGAACACTGAAAAACCTACACAGATAGGGAGTGGTGGCGACGCCGGAGGGCCAAAAATGCAGTCACAGCCCCCAAGATACTGACCATCTAGTACTACACTGCCCTTACACCGCAATCGAAGGAGGGTACGCAGCAGTGCTAGACTGCGTCGCTGCCTATCAGAGATGGTTTGAAGTTTTTAAGATTGAGGTGTGATCACCATACGAAACTACTACTAAAAGCTTGATGGGATGTACTCATAGAGATAAAACTGGCAAAGTGATCACCCAACCCCTTCTTCACTTCAAGAGTGAATGTCACCTTATGAGTTTGGGATTTTCTTAATTTCAGTCCCCTTATCGGTGAAGAGGCTAGCCCTTATGCGATTAAGTGGGATCTACTATAATGTTGAACATAACATTAACATTTTATTTAACATATTAAATCTGCATTCCTGAATTGCACAAAATTCTTACATTCTGTGGTAGAATCAACTGGTTGCAGGCTGCACATCTCGGTGAAAATTTCCTAGAAAGAAACAGGTATATCAGTTCTACTCAAATGACAAGGGGGTTAGGCATCAATAGGACGTAAACAAGGTACATGGTCTCAGAACAGGAGAGGAATTGAAAAAATCCTAATAATGACGAAATGCTATGCATTGGCCGCGAGCCAGTCTTCAGTACCCATATATCATAAATAATCAAGGCAGTATTACGATACTTTCCTGAATCATGCATCCAATTTTAAGATTTTTAAGATGTTTGGATACTGTCAGAATAAAATCTCTAATCAGGATGATTGGAAATACCATTGTATAGTAAAAATACGTGAATGTTGTCCTTGTCTATCTTTTACAAAGTGATGGTAAACGACACCCTGTGTATAGCAACACCTATCGATATTAAGATAACTTTCAAGACACTACAAACAAATGTCCCAAGTTTCGATTTGAAAATTCTTGCTTCGGACCATGCATCAGCATCTGTTTATAAAACGGGTAAATAATCGAAACGGCCAAACAGCTGCCGTGTGTAACAGCGTGTCAAACTGTTTCCTTCACAGTGCTAACAAGTATCTGTGCTGCATAATACAGGAGTAAGTTGCCTTCAACACCAAACATACCAAACGAGGACCGTCTCTTGGGTCCTTCTCGTCTAATCCTCCGGACAGACAAGGTAAGTGCCCAATCTATTTCAAGACAAGGGGACCATCTTTACACTCAAAATAAAGTAGGAGAATCAGTCGGAAGAGAACGTGTATAGCTCTAAGACACCTGTTACCAAATTAAATGCTACCATCGTAACAGCTCTCGTAAGAGGGTCTAGCTCGCTAATAAATAATACACTAGCGACTAATACTTAGATCACACCAGACCCATTGTTGTGGTATGCGTGCGCAGCTACCTTGACGTCATTAGAGATCACGTGGCTTTAGAGTTTTTACTCCTTGCTCAGCAAAAGAGATTTAATAGAAATACGAAGTATTGCGATGGACGTTGCGGATTAGTTAAACTCTATGTTACTGCGAGGACGCAAGGAGGTTAGTTACGTTTTGTTATCTAGTTTGTATATCGTTTCGCCTTATTTTACTAGGAGTAGTTGTATCAGTAAGTAACGACAACGTTTTGTTACATTTCAGTTTTCACGTGAGTTGAACGTCAGTAAAAGAAACATACGAAAGGTGACATACGAGTCGTCAACTCTCAGTTGAAACCTTTGCGTCGATTCCGATGTCTGCAAATTGCGACGTGCGCCAACGGGTCGTACCGTTACACCCATTATTTCAAAGCCTCTGTCGAATTGGTAAAGCTGCATCCCAGCAGCCGCCATCATCCTTGGTTAATGACCTTAGATAGGCAAGACAGAAAGATGCTACTGCCTCTCTTTGTCGGCTTGCCGTTTTTTAAGCGTCACTCACATCATGGAAAATCTGAGCTTACATAAAATAAGGATAAAATTCCGTTTCAAGATTTTATAAACTTATTTATTCAAACTTAGTTTTGTACGGCACTTAAAGTTCTGAAATTTAATAAGTCAAGAATTTGACGATAGGATTGTTTGCATGAGGGGTGGCAAGCAAAGGGGCAAGGCAATGATCACAGCGAAGGAGGGGAGTGCAACCCACAGTACTTGTCGTCAGTACCATCGCATCCAATGCTTCGTGTAAAAAGTTATCGGTAATTTTGCCATCACTTTGTTACTGAGATAGATACGCTTTGATATTCATACCAGAAAGCACAGCCAGCTGTACGTTTTATCAGAGTTCAACGCAACTCCGCGCTCTGAAATGTTTCGACCCTGGAACATATCAGAAACGTGCCACCAAAATTGTACGTATTATATTGGAACGACTTTTTTTAAAACCAAAATCCTTCTTTTTGGCTACCGAGGGCTGCGAGTCTTTGCTAAGATATGACGAAGAGTCTTTGCGAAGATATGACGACGCAATGAGTAGTTCAAACAACGGCGCCTGGCAATAAAGTCCAAGTCTAGTCAGTTGCAAGAACAGCATTGCCAATCACCAATCTGGATTTCAATGACATATATCATATTGTATAAAATTGTTTAACATACTTTCCTTCACGTGGGAAGCGTACTTTTAAACGTAAGAAAGCTGAATTGCCATATAAATACAAGGTGCTTAATCAAGTGTTCGGATAAATTTAGAAATAATAATATACTTCAAATATTTGTCTATTTAATCTATACAACCGATGAATCTTTTTACATGCATAATGGATTACATGTTATGATATAAACAAGGATAAAAAAATAAATAAATAAATAAAACAAAACACAACAGAAAAAAACCCCGAAAACCAAGTCACACTACTATGCAATGATCATCATCATAATAGCAACTTTTAATATCATTAGAAATACAGAAATCGTATTTATCTACACTTACTGCTGATAACACTCAATGCAGTGAATTTGATCGGACGCATCAACCATAAATGGTACATTGTCAAGATTCTTGTTACAGTTGGTGCAGTTGAAACACTCCGGATGATAAGAAAAGCCAACCGCCCGAAGGATCTATAGAAGAAGCAATGGAATGCGAGAATTTACGATATATAAGCAATGCCCTTCACTTGTTTCTACATAAAGTAAACCCATGTCATCTACGAGCACACCTGCCCCTATCATCAACATTACGAGGGGCCCAAAATCAACAAAAGGCGCACCTAACATCTCTACTCATTGTATATTCTAGTCAAAAAGAGAGATCGGGGTGAAAACTTAACGAACGTGCAGTTATGAATTACACATCTTTTGACGTATTGGCACAGTTAACGATGCCAATCTTTCGGCATTCCGCTCTCCCAAGTCAAACTATTATCTAACAAAGGGCAGCAAACACCTCGTTAATACAAATAGCGTTAAAAATGCAACTTATCAATATCTGAATACAGCCTAAGGTCTCTTAATATCTAGATGTATCTATAAGGGAGAAAACTTCTTTCTCTGTCGTAGAAGTTTTTCATGAAGATACGTCACCGGTTATTTCCAGGAACAATGTATGTGATGCTAGACTGAGTCCTTAGCACAAACGAGAATTGACCATATCGTCCCTTCCACAAGGGCCTGGCAGGTGTTATCAATGGATTCAAATGACTTATCGTCACGTTTCCAGAAAATGGCCAAGTTTTAATACACTTACAGACCGCTTCTATCAATTAATAACAAGTAGCAAACACAAGAGGGTTTATCGGGTATCCATACAACAGATATCGACGATCATTTAATGGATAAATCGAGTATCGTGAGACGGGAACAAAGAAACGAACACCAAGCAATTAATAAATAAAAGCAAATATCCTTAACGTCTTCATCTAACTTACTCGTTCAGTTATCTTTCCAGCACAAACAACACATTCTTCAAGAGTACCCTGCAAAAAGAAGAGAAATATGTTCGTCAATGATACTGTGTAAAGAAAACAACTCCTTAGAACTAACAGGAGTAGTGAACTGTACGACACTACCAAGAAACATCTTTAAATCCTTGAGAAGCAGTTATATAGTTAAACGTTTATGGTCACGGCGTTATTATTGGGAATTGATATCGACATGCATATCTAAAGTCAAATGTGTTGACATTATTGCTGTCACGTTTCTTGGTAACGTGTTAAAACGCAACTTATGCTAGCAACCGGCCGCGTATTTCCTCTCCATGCAGAGCGCCATTTTCTTCTATTCAAGAAGGATAACCTCGATTTCGGTCAAATCATGTGACGTCACAAAGGCACTACCACTTTCTGGGCACAGATCGGCAAGTCCCCTAAATCTTTTTTAAACAATGGAAAAAGTGTTCTTTTCATTGATAAATAATGACAAAATGATGACCCTTTTATGGTCCACAATTCTTATGTGTCGCGTGGGCAATCACTGAAGATTTCAAGTTTTGGCTTTGAAAGATATTGCATGGGTGACGTCATACCCGCTGAGTGAGAACAAGGCTGAAGGAGAAAATGGCGCTCTGCATGGAGAGGGCATACCAGCCGACAGCCAACATATGTTTCTTTTTAACATGTTACTAAGAACCATGACGGTAAAAATAACAACGAAATTGAGTTTCTCAGGTGTATATTTACTATGTTAGAGATATCTGTCAATATCCCGGACTTTCCCTTTACGTTAAGGTACAAGTTAAGTTGAGGACTATCACATTAGGGGGGGAGGGGGGTTAAGAAAATGTCAGTATAAGGAATGGAATGTAAGATAAGGAAGTCAAGGGAAGAGAAAAGACGGGAGATTAATAAAAATAACGGGAATAAAACACCGAAAGGGAGTTTCAAAAGTAATAAGGAGAGACAAAACTGAAGAGCGAAAGACAGGACACGAATAAAAAATAAAGAGAAGAAAAGAATGTCAGGGGAAGAGAAACGGATGGGGGCTAAAAAGGGCATTAGAATGGAAAACAAAGAAGGGAATAAAAGTTAAAAAGTGAAAATAAGAAAAGAGGGTGAAGCAGAAGAAAGGAAGAAAACGAAAGAGAAAAACATGAAGGGAAAAAAGAAGGAAATATTACGGAAGGAGAAACATGGAGAGCGGAGGGAGGTTGGGTGGAAAGGGAACAACATGGCCAAGAAGGGAAGCGAAAGGATGGGAACAGGACAAAAAGCACATTAAGGTAATGGAAAGGATGACGAAGGAACAGAAAGGAAAAGACGATAAGGGAAGGGAAGGGAAGGGCACAGCAAGGAACGGCACAGAACGATACCGAAGGTAAAGGCAAGACATGGAATAAACTAGAAAGGATAGGAAGGGTAGCGGGTGGCAGATAACGGAAAGAAGAATGGTGAAATCAGAAGAGAAGAAGAAAAGAGAAAATAACTGAAAGGAAAGCAAAGCTAATGAACGCAAGCAAGATATGTAGGTGAATGGTTACTTTGACTTACGGGCTCGACATGCTATGAATAGTGGACCCAGGGCAATATTTAATCACAGCAATGGTAAACACCTAACAGCCTGGCTATCCTTCTATTTAGCTGCACTCATTTTCTTTCAAACCATATACTGAACAAATATATGTAGATGACAGCAAATGTACAAAATGTATTACCATTTCTCAGTACTTACCAGATAACATGTTTCACAGAATGGTGCATCGTTGACATAGTAGAATTCTCTCCCACTGAGTTGTGTTTCTACAAATGAGAGGTATATTATAGCGGAATCTGAAGACACATACTATCAGGTTGTGCGTAATTTAATAACATCAACGGATTGATGCACTTTTGAGATACTCTTTTCAGAACCAATTCACTTAAACTAACACTAAGATCTGTGCCATAGAAATAGAGGGTCAACCGGTTGGATTTCTCACATACTTTCTTACGCTTTACAGAAACCTCTTCATTAAACCTCGACTTTTATCTCGCCGTGCGTCCAAGGTATCATTGGAAATAATCAGACAAAGGCTCCAGCACTTTGTAGGGAAGCAGGTAGCTGAGGCACGGTTTGGCTTCACACCGGGCAAAGGAAAAGTAGATGCAATTCTCGCAGTGAGGAACAGCATCCAGAATGCAGCAAAGAAGCACCATAAAGAGGAGTTTTGGACGCTGTTTCTTGACTACACAAAGGCTTTTGACTCAATGTACCATGATAAGATGTGGAGAGCCTTCTCAGGGTTCTGAAACAAACGACTAGGCTCATCAAGAAACTGTATGATGAAGTAACAAGAGTAGTCAGACTTGATGAGGGTCAAAGAGGACTATTTCGTTTTGAATCTTCACTTTTTCGCGGATCAACCAATTTTGGCCTACCCTACCCCCACGCCCTTAAGACTATCTTGGGTAAGCTACTGCACGCAGCATATGTCGTTTTTTTTGCGTCATCATAAACCAAATCTACTTTGACAGGCCTTCTGTTCAACTCAAGAGTGCACATTTCAGGCACGTAACAAACGAAACAACAAAAAGTAAACGAGAATTAACCTGAAAGTCATGATTGAGAATGAGTTGTGGTTCGATAGCTAACAAAATAAAAGATTGTTGCTGGCCTCAGTATCTCATACCAGAAAGTAATTCTTCTTCCATTTTCTTTGGGGTCGGCTTTTACGCTGTGTCGACCTATACACGTACTTTTACGATAATTGTTGTTGAATAAAGCAAACAAGAAGTTGTCGCAAAAGAATCTCTGGTTTTTGCACTGGCATTTGCATGTCAGGTAAGCACAATCATATAAGAATGGTCGAATACCTACCACTTCGGGAGTTATTAACATCACATTAGCTACAGTGGCTGCCATAACTTTAAATAGAAGAAAGTGACGACCACATTTTAATCCCGAATTACGTTCATAGCAAAACGCAATTATGCATGAGATATGGCGTGCTATTTTAACGTTACCAACGAATGCTTATTTGCAGTTGGTCCCCTCTTAATAAAAAATAAAGCAATGAAGTATCATCTGCTAACCGGTTGCTACTTACTGCAAGAAGTACATATGAAACAATCCACATGGTAAGTATTTCCCATTGCTGTACAGCCACTCCCCTCTCCACTGACCTTTTTTCCACACTTGTAACATATTCCTTGAAAGAGGAAAGAAATAAAGTAAATATGACCGGTCTCATAAAATTGTACATCGACTCTACGCTCAAAGATTCCTGGATTGTTATACAATCAGGTGATTCAGTCTGTCAATACCTTTCGATCTACCTCGGGCAGAAACAGATGGGTTGAACCGAGCACGTTAATTCTGTTCTAAACTACACGCTATGCTAGTTAATCATAGTTGTACAGCAGCCACCTTTATTGTGATCTAGTTCCCAAGTAAACAACCATTTTATAGATCGAAGTTATCTCTGTCAACCCTTTCCTGCTCACTGGTACGTCGAAGTATTTTTCCAATTACTGAAACTCGTTTCTTTGAGGCCTCTGAAAAACATTGAAGCTACGGTCAGTTGTGCAAACAAGTCAGCAGCAGAGCTCCAAGTAGCAATAGCCCCTGAAGTGTATACTATCAACTGAGCCTTACAAACCATCAAACCTTCTCATGTAAGTTTTTCCATCTCCATTATGCCCTTCGTTAGTCAGCATAAGATAGCAGATACTACACTAACTAAGTCAGATCTTAACAGTCAATCTTATTCAGTGGTGGTTTTAGGGGATGCCCAACCGGGCTATTGTCCAATGCCCTGCTCTTCTGTGCTAAGGAAAAAATATATATCAATAATAATGTGAAAAACAGTGGGCAACTGGAAGATATACCCACTAGACTACATACAAAACTTTTATACCCTCTGCTGTACGATAGTACCATAACCGAAATGCGATGCACCACATTGTTGCGGCCCCGCAAAACATTCTTCATCCCTGGGTCCTTCACACTTAAAAACACCTCTGCCTCTCTTCCGTATGATTTGTCTCGGTGTGAGAAGCTGTTCCATCACATTAGATGACAGCACCGGATATTTATGATGCAGAGAAGGCTTGAAAAATAATCTTACAAAACTATGACTCGTATACGCCACGGTCATTTACATTGCGGACGCTAAATATAATACATAGTTCAATACCTTCTACTTGAAACTTTCTACTTCCCTCTTTACCATTCCTCCCTCTTTACCACTCTTCCCTTCCTTGGCAACTAACTGCTACACCACAATAAATTTCTTTCTTTATCATAATTGTATTTAAAACCATTAAAAATTAACATGCTAAACAACTACTGCTGATTCGCTCACAAGATTTAACTAAAACTCACGGCAAGTCTTGAATAAAAGTGGATCTTATCACCAATAGCCATAGCCCTTCTGTTCTTTTGCTGATTAACTATTACCAAAGGCAAACATACATACGCATCGAATGTGCATACGTCCAAATACCTTTAAATTACGTGTGCCGTGCATCGTTAACGAATTCGTAGGCAGGAAGACTGTTTGCTAGAATTGTTGTTGTTACATGCCAGGTCTGTTGCAGACATCGGCGATCACGTCCTTCAAAAACATTCTGTCGTCAGACATGCGGATGAATGTAATGTTACTTATCCTTTTCTTACTCGTCCAGATATTCTGGCTTTCAAGAAATGTCACCATGACTATTGAGATGGCCAACAAATTGCAGTCGCCTTTTTCTTATCAACTTGACTAGAGATCTTCTAGCATTGGCGTTTTCTAAAACTTCACCGTTCGTTATTTTCTCTGTCCAGGAAATTCTCATCATTCTCTACAATACATATCAATTTCCAGCAAATACCTCAACATCTTCTACTTGAAACAGTTTACAAATACAAACAAACTACCTCTACTTCGTCTAGCATTCATTCCTTGCTACATTCAATTGCTTTCCGTCTATGTTTAAAACTAGTTTCCACTTAGATCACTTCAGCTACAAAGTTATCAATATTTGTTACCAGCCCTTAGTGTTTACATAGGAAACAATTCCTTAACTCTCGAGTGTGAATAGCGACCACAAATACTTTGACGTTACAGTTTTTAATTGCTTTTCTATGAAAGTGACGGCACTATTCGCAAACTATTGTATCACATAACAGTATCATAACAAGGAATATCGTTTTTCTTTATAGTTGTCTGCAGTACTAGCAAGTATTACCAAGACAGACATTATAAATGAGATTTTGTAACGATGGCATGCATTTTCGTGCTTGTCTCAAATATATCTGCACCAAAACCAAAACTAAGCCAAGTCACTAACAATGACGCTTGCAACAAACATCCATATGGACACTCTGGGCAGCAACACGAAGCATGATCAGTAAATAACAGTGAGGTGGTAACAAGGCATTAAGACCTATAGCGCATAATAATAAATCACTTTGTAGTAAGGGCTAACCAAAACTCTTTCAACAACATAGTTGAACAGACACCCAATGACCATGTAATCATTGTAACAGTTTACACTTCCATTTTCCCCGTATCTACAGTGGAATTCTAAAAAATTCAAGGTTTCCGCAGGTATTCTGCACAATTAAATATTTAACTTTTCCCCAGGATTTCCAGGTTGAGCACCCGTGTAATAAAATGAGTATAAGGACCTTATGTGCGCAAAATTACTGTCCATATTCTGTCCTTATCTGGGCAAGGATACAGAGAGACTGTTGGTGAAAAACAGCTTAGAAATTGTATAGAAACACTTGGAGAACTAAAGAATAGAATCCTTGAAGTTGAAGAAGAAAACCTTTCTTTTAAAGGTTGCTTGATCCTAATGCTTTGATGCAAAACAAAGCAGTACCTTGTATCTAATCAGTAGAAAAGAGGTAGTCTCAGACATGATTTTGATTATTATTCGAGCTGAATCGAGATTAAGTACATCTATGTTCAATAATGCTGCAAGGTAATTTATCAATGATAAGTGCAAATGCAATCTCTTTGTGGTAAAGCCAAGTGAGGCGAGGTCTTATCAGGTGTTTCTGCAAATGTTTCATCTCTACTTGCAGAAAACACTCTTTTCATTTCCATTTCTTTTCATTAATGTAAAACTAAATTTAGCAGAAAAGTGACTTGGACAATAACTATTTGAGAACTTTAAACTGCTTCCAAGTTATCTTTGATCCAAATGTTTCTTTGTAAACTCTGGTGGGTTATAGATGAAGATTGGGACTGAGGTCCTGTCATAAGCATTCATTTCAGTTAATCTCTGGCAGGCTGACAAAATGTAATAATAGTCAATGGATAAACAGATGAAAGTTTGTCACCTGTGATAAGATTCTATTCAACTGTGATCCATTCTAATCACATATTGAGGACACACTGCTGTCATAAAAACAAAAGTACGGAACTTTCCAATATATAACTTTAGCCTGTTACATCTTAAGAAACAGGTTAGCTATTGCTACTGTCTTTTGTCAAACCAAAATTTTCAAATGATACTGGGAATGTTTACCAATCTCCCCTGCTCATGCATTCTTTTCTAATTGAAGATAAAAATTCATAGTTTCTAAGCTTTAGTTTGATTCTTTGACAATATGGGAACTAAATAATCTGTGGCATACACCAATGAGGAACCATTACAGCTTGTAGGAATCAAGGGTAACAAATACTATTTCTGTGTCCAAATAGAAGGAGCTGAACATGCATTTCAGATGCTCTGCTTCCCCACAGCTATTGTAACTGGGGATGGGCTGACTTATGCTCTATGAGAAGAATTGTGTTCTTGCTTTGATTGTTTAGTATAAACCCGGTTGTGTTGTGTTTTTCTTTGATTTTTTCTTTTTTTTTGGGGGGGGGGGGGTGTTGTCTTTTTATCTCTTTAACCCCTTTTTTCCCATTCATGGGGTTAGACAGTGCCCATATAATGGGACTTATTACTGGAGCACAGAGCACTTTAAGACCGGATGCCCTTCCTGGCATCACCAATGTCCCTTTCGGGATTTTAACCCTGACCCTCTTGATCTGAAGACAAGGAACTTATCCACTAGACCACGGCAGCTCTGTTACAGCAGCTCTGGCACTGTGTTACAAGTAGCAAACTTTTTTGCAGCATTAAGTTAGGACAATGTATGAAATAATAAGCAGAGGTGTTGACAGTGAGGTAACAAAATTCATTATAACCACAAAAAAGTTGTTACATTTGCACACTTTTCCTTTCAGCATGCTCAGTGAGAGTTTTCTGTATTGATCCAAAAAGGCTACTCAGTGAATCATAAGTTGTATCTTTTTATTTACTAACTCAAATATGATAGTAAGAGGTTAATAGTGAGCTCAATGTATGTAGGAGCATTTGTTCTGCATATAGAACCACTCCTGCAAGCAAATATCACGGATATCGATGATATCATTGGTGGAGTAACCACTGTTCTAGCTAGGTTTTAAATAGTAAGTATTGGCAGGATGTAGCGTCCTTCATTTTAACTGGAGAGTTGCGGTTAAAAGCTATTAATTTTAGGCCATTTGAGAGTATCAAGAGCCTTAATCTGCTGCCAATTCCAAGTAGGCTAAAAGAGAATGAATTTGGGTGCAAGCACAAAAACTGTGTAGTGTTCGAGGTATGTCCAATAGTAGTCCATAAGAAGTGTGTAGCTGAGTCTAAACTTAAAGTGCCCAGCTAGAACAATGAAGTAGCAGATGCACATCAATGTGCTATAAAGCAGAGCCCTCCTCCCCCAAAACCCTCAAATATCTTAAAATAATATTTTGAAACATAACATGATAAAATATTTTGAGGTTCTTTTCCCCTAAGCTATTTGACGTGAAATCATAACACCAGAATACCTTTGCATTTTTAAGACACACACAAAAAGATTTCAGTACAAATTTAAATGTATGTATATAACGGTCTATGTCAAAACTAGATGCACATAAATTTACTTAAAAAATAAGTCAACTTGAAACAATGATTAACAATAACTTTTTAAAGGTTTTGATTCTCCAAATTCAATTTAAAGAAATATTTGCCTGACTGTGAAACTTTGGCTAGCCAAATATTTTCCGCTAATAGGTAATAAGTGTAAATTTCTTTTAGGCAAGTCTCAACTGATGGTTGTGGTCCAAAATAATTGGGACCCTTCCAAAAATCCTGACTGTCTGTAGGAACCCCCTTGTTGAAATTTTAAACCTAAACCGCAACCTAAAATGCTCACTTACCAAAGAAATCTGGATCCCCAGTGTTTTCCAAATTCTGCATCAAAAGCTCAGTCAACGCATCAAGTTCTGCCTCAGCTGATGATGGGGCAGTTTGTGCAGCTGGTTGTGCAGAAGGTTGGCTAGCTGCAATTGGTTGGGCGGAATAGTGTTGTGCTGCAGCTACAAGATAGTAAAATAAAATGAAATGAGTCATATATTTACAATACACATTTTCAAAGAAATGATACAAGCTATTAAGCATGCTAAGATACAGGAATGGGACTGCTAACTTGCAACTTTTATAGCTTTCCTCCAGTACTCTCCTCCACAAATACTACAAAACATAGATAAATATAAATGTAAATATATATAAATATATGTATTTTTATCGTTTTGTAGGTATTGGGAATTTTATTATGTAAACAAAATTTTTAGCTGGTATTTTATTGAGTATTTGTATCCTTTGGTAAACAGTAGGTATTTTAAGTTGTAAACATTTAGTGGTATAAAATGTCCAGGTAAGGTAGTGGCAGTTGCCAGAAGAGGGAATGAAATTTTCCGAAAGCTCACCATGAGCAAGAGCCAACATTTTATTGTTATATTAGACTATTTTAACTTAATGGCTTAGTAGGTCTGTTCTTTTTTATATATTATATTATATATATGTATATGTACACTTTGAAGAGCAATGCAAAATGCATATTTGTCTCATTCTACTCTGTTATATGGCCATTAAAGTCAAACTCATAGACTCTGTGAATATATGACAAATAATGAAGAGGCAAGAAATCAGGAGGGGCATCCACACCCTCCACATATGAGCTACAACAGTATTGCCCTTGCAACTTTCAACAAATCAATTTCAAGGGAGTTGTTTTCATGCTGTTTTACAACACAAGTTGTTAATGACCACCGCTGTCACCAGATGTGATTCACAATGTTGGTCATAGACATAATACAAGCTTCACTGCTAAAGTTCTAGAGATACTAAGTAGTACTTTCCATAGAATCTGATTAATCACAATAGAATATATTGGGGCTGATCCCTGCCAGCACCTTACTCATTCAGGTTTATTGTGAGACTATCTATCCAAAGTCTTGCTTTGTGGCTCCCACCAGTATGTCATAGTGTTGCATTTTAACTGGACAAATATTACCATACATACTGATGCAGATATGGCTATATGGAACTCTTTATTCCAGATGCTATCAAGACTGCTCTGAGTCAACATTTGTAAAACAAAACAAAAAGTAAAACAAGTTGAGTTTGTATACAAATGCAAATTGCGAGGGTTATGAATACTGCTTTCCTAATGCTATCTGGGCCAACATCCTAAGTCATCTTCAATATTTGAACATTATTGTTTGATGCTTGTGTCAAATCACTCCATGAGAACTTAGATTCTACCTCATTTTCATTTCTGACATATTACCCTGGAAAGGGTCCAACCGACTCTAAATGCATGATAATGATGATGATGATGATACCAGTTAACTTCCAACTGATTGACTATGCCAACAAGTGGTTTATACTTCAACTGACAAACATAGCACTTCCAAGGGTATGGCCAGGGGAAACGAGGAAAGTAGGCACAGACATCCTAGATGAATTAGATGTACATAGATCACTAGTTATTGACTAATCTTTCAGGAGGTGACATTGTGATAACTCTTGATATTTGAATTTTAAAAAGAGTGAAGAGCATCAGAAGGAGAGTGGCTCTATTACTATAAAGTTAACAACATGTTACTAATCTTCAATGAATGTCTCACCACTTGTACTATTGTACTATTTTATCTTTCTGATAAGTCATTGTCCTGTTGGTGATATGGAGTGGACTGGCTTATGACTCTACCTTTACCATGCAGACGTCTAACATCATCACTCACAAAATCATATTCATGATGTGAATGTATATCAATCCAAGCAGAAACTATGAACAAAGAAAACCTTTGATGGAAAACTTTGTTGATTGTATTTGCAGTCAAATTGGCTACAGGATTGGAAAATCTGAAGTTGTCATCAACAAAAGTCAATATGTACAAATTTGTCCTTAAATACAGATGGGAAAGGACTTTTAAAATAAATATTTAGCTATTCCATGAGTTGAGAAGCTTCTACCATAATATTTGAGGGGTTGGCTTTGAAGAAGTTAGGTTGATTTGGTCATTTATTTAACATGCCCTTGAAACAGAGATGAGCATGTTTGCAGTGCCTATGATAGCAGACCTTCTGGTAACTCATGTATGAAATAAGTCACTTTGAAGTTAAAAAAGTGAACTTCTTTAAAGAAAATAATACACTAGAGTTAAGATGTAACTTTATATTGCAAGGCTGATGTAAATAAATGTAAAACTAATAACAAAATAATATGTTACTACTAATACTTGGATCTTGTTATTATATATTCTTTCTGCTACAGATAAAAAACATGTAGCACCAGCTTTTGATCTGCTTCAAGAGCAAAATCAGGCCAGCTATATAACACATGCAGTTTAGAACAGACTAAATCATAGCCAACATTTCTTTTTCCAAGCTGGGGCCAATCAAGTGTGTGAGAAGAAGCCAATAGCTGTGCAAGCTTCATTAAGAACTCTGATTATGGTAACAACTGACATATCACACACAACTGAATTTTAATGTTCATTTTATTTAAATATCTCTAATGCCTTTGGTACAAAATTATTGAGAGGTAAAAACATTTGATGAATGAGAGGAACAAATTTATGTAAAAAACTGTATAGTGACTTCAAAACGTGAGAAAACAAACCTGCAACCTATTGCATTGATTTTGAATTGTGTACCAAAGGAAGCATTCGAGTTGGCCTGTTCTGGTCTGATACTACACTGTTTTGAACAACTGAACTCGGGATAAGTACATATGTGATCAAAATGATTTTATATTCTGCAAACGATTATGAAAATCCAGGCTAAAACTTTCAACAGAAGCATGGCAGTAAATAAAGTAAACACTGTAGAATTTCATCATACAGTATTATAGTTCTCCATGTAGCATACATACAAACTATATATGGTCACACATATAAGACCTTCAAAACTACGCCTGTAAGGCATGATCCAGGGGGAAAGAAGCAGAGGATACCCCCCAAGTAGATGGATGGACAATGTTCATAAATGGTCTGGTCTCACCATAGATGAATTGAACAAAACCACTTTGGATAGAAATCCCTGGAGAGACATAAGCTATGTTGGTGCACAATCTGCTACAGGTGGAAAAAGTGAATAATATATATACCTTTGAAAACTACTTAATGAATACAGTTTAATAATTAGGTCAAATGGCTTTGCTTAAAGCACTAATGATGTAACATGTATATAAAGAATATGATGAGTGAAATGACAATGACATAACTACACGCAAACAGAACATAGAAAGGGGGTGGCAGACTGATTATTATTAAAACTGGGTTTTAGCTTGGGTAGCAAGAGACTTTCCTGCGGGAACTGCAGTGAGAAACAATACCAAAGTTGGACCGAGAGATGTTGTGCCCAATAGTCTGGTCATGCTACAGTGTAGCAGAGCAAGATGGACTATTAAGACTATTCCTGTGTAAACCCATGTAAATGTTTAAAGACCTGGATATGTAAATGGTGCCTGGTTTGACCCAGGTAAAAGCATCACACCTTCTACCCTTAAACTTGTAAGCAATACTCAATCTGAGACCCTCACAAATCCAAATAACAAGGGCTACATGCGGCAATGTTCAAACTTGTCAAATTACTGTTTTGCAGCACATAAAAAAGAATGCAAATCTCTGTTATTCTCCTCTGAAAATAGTAATATTAACACGATGAAAATGTGCAACTCCATCAATAATATATAGCCCTATGGCGGAGGAGGTCTTCCCAGACTTAACTTATGGAGTAAATTAAGTGTGCAACAAGCCATGTGGTGTACCAGAATGAAATAAGTGATTAAGATCTATTCATTGACAAAAAAAAAACTTGTTGATTAAGCACTAGGGTCTGCCACAAAGAAACGCTGCTCAAAGCGAAGTCAAAGTCATTCAAAGCTCTCAATAGCCAAAGCTATGGGGAATCTGTTATCATCCATTATCACGGGAGTACCTGGATGAAAATTACAAAAATTGAGCCAAGCTCGTGGACTTAAAACAATCTGATATGCCACAATATTAAAATCTTATGTATGTACAAACTGTCGGATATCATGGCTCGTGAAAATGACAATTATGCAGTACATACAACGCCACCGGTATCCATTGTCGTCCAATACTTACGAGGAAACAAGAAACTATGCAGCAAGCAAGTAACGGTAAGTCTTCAAGAAAAGGAACAACGAAGTGATCTCCCACCAACGGGAGGAACATCCCCGAACAACAACAAAGGCACGATTTGGTGTAGAGTTTATAGCAGTTCAAGGGGTGCAAAGAAGAAGAGGTGGAATTCTTTCTTCACCCTAGCAGTGAAGAGGAAACTTCTGATGTAAGTACGACAAGTACGGTTCATATCCTGCTCCTTCGGTTCCGCGAATAGCAAAATATTGCAAGTTATGATACAAATACAAGTAGTTGCTTATCTTGACTGTGCATATGCTGCAAATCTTCAATGCAGCGGGTAACCTTGCGGATCCCCTGCTGATTAACTTCCTGTAGGCTTACCTTTATATGACAAGAAAAAATACATTGATACTGCTTACCCATTTATACCACGTTGGCCTAGCTACCCTTCCGAGCTCTTCGGCATCAACTCACAAAAGCAATACACAGAAAACAAGCTACACCCTTCCTTGTCCCTTTTCGTTAAGTCATGGGCAAACCTTTAAAGCTTTACACAAATTCATTAAGCCAAGAATGTCACTTCAAATGAGTATCAACTCTTTCGTAAAGCTAAACATCCATGAACGCTATGCGTTGGCAGAGGTTCTGTTTATCCCATTATAAACACGCCCGTCGTCATAAGGCAGAGCCAAATTAAAAGATGTTACATGACTTCGCTTGCTTCTGACATAAAGTAGACAGCAGAAATCTGGGACCACAACTGCTCAAGACAAAATGTTCAATGGAGATCAACTCACCATCGTGTCGGATGGGTTTAGCTTGAACAGGTGGTGGGACTTTGGCAGCAGGATCCCTCACAGCTATTCTGATGGTAGCAACATGTCTCTTGGGTTCTGTGACCGTCCTGGTGGTAGAATGCACATATTTCGGTTTGTTAGGATTCTCCATGCCAAGCTTACTGTACAACCGCTCCTCAGTAGACAAAAGTTTTTGGTTCATCGCGGCAAGATAACAAGTTGGGAACAAATTATGGTAAACAAATATGTTGAACGATCCCCTTTGTTGCGATACGATCTTCGCAGTATGATGAAAGTCAAGGAAGTCGACAATCAAAGATTAGGTTGGGACTGGGAGGAGAGGCTAAAACCATCGTGTGCCTTTGTTAAGTTGGTTAGTGCAAAGGCGCGGTGCGTCAAAGAAACAGAAATATCAATATAGGAAAGTTATGCTGTTGATTTTCGATGTTATGTTCCTAAGGAATCTATCAAATCTGTAAATTCCAAGAAGTTTTCTTAAAGGAAGGAAGTTTTCTTACGGAATAAATAACTTCAATAATGACAATAGCTTGAGGTTAGTGGGGAATCAAGCGTAATACTCCAGTCCCTAGAAGACGGCCTATTAAGAATTTTAAAGTTGACTAATGAAACATTTACAGAATGTTAAAGGAATCCATCGAGTACTACACTGATTAAGATAGGAAATCTAAATAAATGCTGGCCGCCTGCCGCCAAGAGGAAACTATTGTAAGGATTTGGCATACAAAATTTGGATAATCCTGATAGATTGTCACCATCAGTATCTAGAGAGAGACACGTGGTGACTCACAGTTGTTAATAGCATAGTTACATAAGGTTGTCAAACCGTAGCAACCTTGACGTGAATACCGTAGAAATGTAAATAAATAGCGATTGACGTCATTTCCGAATCACTGTTCCTCTTCCTTCGCAAAACAAGTCCATCTTCCTAGTAAATCACAGTTCATAACGTATTCTACCTGACTTCAACTTAATGCTGTTCGTAATGATTTTGGTTTTGGAACTAGTTTCATTACGCATATATTACAGCTTATGCTGCCATTGCGACGCGAAGTCACACATCCTATAAATTGGTGACCTCCGACGCTCCTTTATGAACATTCCTATAAACACAACCCAAATGAGTTTGACTTGCCAAAGCCCCATCAACATGAAAAACAGAAGAGTCGAATATTAAGAAGAAATGAGCTCCTGGCTTTAGATTTCTTTTTTATCAAATTCTGAAGCCTTATGCAAAGAAAAGATTCCTTAAATTGCCACCTTTCAATAACTGCCAAAGTGATCCCTTTTTTAAAAGAGCGGTTTATGTTGAGCTACATCAGAGCCTTACTTCGTCTTCTCTCTGATTATCATAAAATTTCGACATGGATCGGTTATAAACAACTGCTTATGACAGCAGTTTCTCCATTTATGTGCGATAGAT
This sequence comes from Carybdea cf. marsupialis auct. non (Linnaeus, 1758), assembly GCA_010016065.2. Classification (NCBI taxonomy): domain Eukaryota; kingdom Metazoa; phylum Cnidaria; class Cubozoa; order Carybdeida; family Carybdeidae; genus Carybdea; species Carybdea cf. marsupialis auct. non (Linnaeus, 1758). Next base: position 24,045 of record JAAAKL020001197.1, read on the forward strand.
ATTTACCCTGCCTACCAAATTCTGTTACTGATTATGCGACAACTTGCTAGAGCCCCATATACACAGTGAAACATGCTCTGAGGGCGGTTTCTTGTTATACAACTTGGTTTCACAATTGCGTTTTCATTTGGAACAACAAAAATTTTTATGTACGTTAAAGAGAAGTGGGACTACTGAAACTCAGGTAATTGGCCCATTCCCATCTTAAAACGTCTATGAAATATTGCAAATTCTTTCTTAGCTTCCTTTCCTCCCACTCGTATGACCCTCATAAATGCATCGTCCCTTGGCTGATTTGACAGAACATGTTGTGAGAAATTGAACCTGTTCTGTCTTAAAATCGGTTGCATCAACATGTTGCGTACATCAAAAGTTGTACAACTTGCTTCGTTTATACGATGCAACATGTTGGGCACAACATGTTGTGTCAACATGTTGCACCGTGTATACGGTTGTATATCATTACCTATGTCTATAGAAAGTGATTTTCCAAACTGCTTTGATCGAAACAGGAACATCAGGATTGATGACGATAAAATCAGTCGTATCAGTATGATATCGCATTTCGTCACTACCTGGCTTGGTATAAAACTTTGGAGATGGGAAGCATTCTGGCATCAAAGAACACTATAGGAACTATGAAGAGCTTTTGAATCTACTCCTTAGGTGCCATATCTTCTGGCGTTGGCGAGCATGAACTACCAGCCATTCCTCTCCCTTGCCAGTCTAAATAGCTACATCTTTTCCATTCCAATCCATGTCACAATGCTCTGCAAAAAAGTTGCCATTTGAACAAGTTTGCATGTTACCAATATCCTTTTCAGTACGATAGTTCAGCTAAATCATAAATTACCTTTGACGTATGATAGACACATGTTACATTTTTTAGAGAGAGGGCGTGACTGCTTTTAAAGCACTAGGTAAGAATTCAGATGTTTTTAGATATTTCAAATATGTTAAAATCAACGTGGAGTACCATAAAATTTGGTTTTTGCTGACAAATATAGTGACTTAAAATTGTATCTACAGGCGGTCAGAAACGCATGAATTGATCGTTGCGGAGCATGACAACCCCTGCTTGGATCACCTTGTCTAGAAATAATGCATTGATTACCAATTAGAAATCTATAATTGAAATATGCATGGCTTTTGGTTTAGAAACAATTGCTGACCCTGAGAAGACTACTCAACATCTGTAGAAAGGTACAATTGGAGTACAGCAATTTGGCAGACACGTCAAGCAAACTATGCCTCTGAATAGGAAGCAGCAGCATACCAGAAGAAATATCTTATTGACACCAATAAGATATTCTCTGATACCAAGGAATACTTGTTACAGGTAGTCCGTTGGATAATGGGTAATATATTGAAACAGAGACTGCGTGCTTCATCATAAAGTAAGCAGCAACTATACTGTAAAGTTCTGTACCCAAGGGTATAAGCTTGGCAATTTTATCCGAGTTCCTGGAAATCGTTTTCCTACTAAAGATGGTGTTAAAGTATATTTTTAGTATTCTTTCTATTGAAGAGGCTGCTACTAGATTATTGAGCTTTGAGGGAAACGTTACATAAAGACATGCTAGATTTCTCCAAAACTGATTCATCGAGACAAAAAATAATTTTCAAAAACATCCAAAAGGCACATCTTCTAGATTTTTGTATTTGCTCATAGTCAGCAGAAAACAACTAGGAATAAAGACCATTGGCAAAAGATGCAGCTCAGGTATAAATTGATCATCGCTGACAGAATTCACGGTATTCCAACTGTCACTGTGGTGAGTCTACAGTGAGAGTATTTGTCGGGTATCAACTCCCTATGTTCTAAAGTGTTTTCATTCGATCAAAACCTTATGTAGCCTCATATTGTGGGTGGCTGGAGTATCAAGAATGCCGAATCCTGATGAGTAAGACTTTGTATATCTTACCAATCATAGTTTAGTTATTAGGAAATCTTTTAAGTGTTTTCTAATACATTGTAACTAGTTATCTGTTTCTGGTTGCAGAGTGTAGTGTAAGTGTGTTGGAATTTTTGAAATTATTGACATCTACCGAAATTGCGATATTTTTTAAAAAAATATAAGCCCTCTTTCTGCGAATCAATCACGATTTGGATTCAACGACGGAAACGCCTTACGGAAAGCGAGTGCCCCCTGTAAGATAGCCACACTACTTCTCATATTTTGGAGTATGACAATACAGTATTGCCTTATGCTATGAAGAATTTTCAAAATGGCCTGACAAACGTGTCCTTGTTAAAGAGCTTCAAAAGTGCATTTCTGCATATGGCACCGAGTTCAACAATGATTCAGGTAGTTCCTCCTAGTATTACTTTTATATCATTAGTTTGTAGTGCCATTCTCAGGACATTTGGCATTTACCAGGAAAACGTTGGCCTCCGTGCAAACGTAGTGTCTTTTTCAATCAAGTACTCTTCATATGTGGCAGCTACATTGGTAAGTCTTCAAAGGAGACCGAACATCAACGTCAAAATACGTAAGAATCACTGGATGCCATTTGTTTTGAGGCTTCCAATTCCTGTAAGTGAGAACTTCAAATCATGAGCAGGACGTTTCAAACAAAGGACCACTACGCTAAAAAAGCCTGGGGCCCATTCCCATGTGCTGTTTGTCGGGCACGCAAACTAGCTGTACCGAATTTCTCGTTCTACCGGTTTCCCAAGAAGCTTTTCGGTTAGGCCGTGAAACTTCAACCTTTTATATCAGCAAGACACAAAATTATGCTTGATTTTCTGTCCTGTCTGACTCCACTACCTAAACTCATTAGATATCCGTCAATTTTCAATTCAATAATCCCTATGAATGCTTGCGCACAATTATATTTACAAGATAAAATGTCCTAGCTCTCCACAGGCATTCTAAAAGTGCAAAAAAATCTCATCTCCCGTTTTTTGACAAATCAGCAATGCCAGTAGATGCAGAAGGTCAATCATCCTTTGGCTAGAGAGGGGAGGACTTGCAGGCAGAAATCAACACAAGTTTCATAATTTTCATTGATTGCTGTCTATGTATTTCATAACTGTGGGGAGGGGGATTACGTGACAGTTTTTGAATACTAAATCTTGTTACGCAAAAAATTTACTTTATGCCTATCTTTGCTATTTGGACTAAAAGATAGCATGCGTTGGAACATATTGCAAATCATCATAATTTCCTCGCTCTCTACCGCCCATTTGATGCCTTTAAGGATTAAGGCCCTATTGAAGGGGGTAGTCGTTATTTGCATTCACCTTTGCTTATGCTTGGAGACCTTAATACCATTTTACATCTTCGGCAAATCTTAAAACTAACTGGGCAATCGTAGCATGCCCACCGTGTTGTGTATTTGATCTACCGGCTCCCTATGTTCTTGATCCGGGGAACTTGTGTAGACCATCATGCTTACCATGTGGCGGGAGTTTGGCAGAAGAGAGTTTTAGAGTAGGAGGTTGAGAAAATGTACTGCTTATTTATTTGCCTTTAACCTTGTTGCTTCGTGCTATATTACTTACTAAATACATAACACATCGTCAATTATAGAGAGCGCAATTGTAGCGGAGCAATTTACATCTTTTGACCAACTTTTGCCGAATCAAAATCAGACTCAATATATAAAGATAGGCGAAGTAAGCAATAGCATTTGAAAAACTCTTAGAGGTTGATAAACAAAACTACTGCAATATAACCAAAGCACACCCTCTTCTAGCATTATAATTGAATGGCGCAACTTAAAATTCTTTCTAGCCATGGAAATGGCACTACTAGTAGCAGTCCAACAATGGTCTTCAGCCTCCCGTTGATGTAGTTCCCTGAAAGTCGAATTTGGTGTAACTTAGTCCAAGAGTGTAAATCGCTCCGGAGGTTGGAATGGGAATATTGCAACTGTGTGAAATGAACAAGTTTAAATTATCAGAAGAGACAACCAACTCTCGACGAATGGGGCGTATTGATGTACGTGTAATGAAAAGGAAGAAACCTTGGAGTGTGACTTCATAGCCTTCCTATAATGAGAAGAAAGCTCCAAAACTTTCTTCCAAAGAAACAGATGAGCTGGTGATAGATAAGACGTAAAATTTTCCTGTTGTTTTGTTAAAACTCACAATATCTAAAAACGTTAGAGACTAGGTACGTCGGTAAAAAGACCGGTAACTTAGTAAGTAACTATATCACTTAAGTCATGACATTGTATATCACGCAACCTTAGAATAATTTCAATAGAAAAATGTGAACAACAATGTAATCTGTCATAGTGAGCCCTTTTAAGGTTTTCAAAGGAGTTACTCCCTTCACGTTTGCTTCTGTGATATTTACAATCGTGACAACATAAGTTTCATTTTTGCAATTAATATTGATGCGCTATGATCTTCAGCTCAATGTATTGTTTTCTTACAATCGCTGTCCCTCCGTTTCTTTAATACCTCACGCAATGAAAGACATCATCTTATTCAATATTACAAAAAAACCCTCTGGTATTGTTTCTGCAATATGAAAATCATATACTTTTATTACAAGTTAGGATCGATACTAGAGAAATAGAAAAGTATGTCTCCAACGGGATTCGAACCCGTGACCAACGTATTCGCAGCCTGTGATTTACCAACTGAGCTTGGTGATTCTCGTTGATAACAGATCTATTCCTCTATTCGCCACATTAGCTCCAATATTCAACCAGAGGACATCGACATCTAGTTCTACGCAGTTTTGGAGACCAGCCTCTCTGTGCCATGTGACGTGACCAAGGAAGGCTGTCATCCGGCCCATCATGCTGCCCACAGTCCATTGAAAGTTACAGCATTTTTGACAAGAGAGGATTTGAAATTACAGGACTTGCAATTTCAAACCCTCTTTTTTTCAAAGACACTATTATAACATTAAAACTGCACGAAATAGCGAATTCATTTTGTACTTAAAATATTTTTTATTAATTCTGACAACTAACCTCAATATCGTGCGGCCTGTATGTCAAATGCCCTGCGTATTTAAAATTATCACGGCTTGGTAACGTTTCGCTTTGATTCGAAAACCAGATCACAAAGGCTGTAGAAATGTGTTTTGGTGCTGTGACACCACGCGTAGTTTATAACAGTAAGAAAGCGCTCCCAACTAACCACAAAGACCGTATGCCTTCCAAAAATAACAGAATTGTAGATTACTCATTTTCTTGCCAGTGCGAGGCTGGCTATGTCAGCCGCACGACTTTGAGGTTAGTTGAAAGAATAACAACATGTTCCATCCTGTATTCGCCAAGCATCAGCTCCTACAAGGAAACAGCCTCCTCGGGTTTCAAAGTCTAAAAACACCACTAAGCAATGTGACTCTGCCATAGGGCAGCACTTGCTTAAAAACCCAGACTGAGTCAAAATGTATACGGACGATCGCTTACGGGTAATTAGTAAAGCTAGATCTGCTTTTCACTTGGCCGCTCTAGAACCCATTCACATCAAAGTAAGAAAAGGGTTGCTTTGTAGACGACTTCTCATAGGGTTTTTTCGGTTAACCGTTCAGCTTCACGGACACTGATTGGTCAAAACAACACCAATCTGGCAGTCAGAATTCTGATTGGCTACCTTGTAAATCACAGTTGGGTAAAAAATTTCGTTGATTCTCTTTTCAGGTTTTTCTCTCACGAATTGTACTCTGAGGAGTGTCAGACGAAAAAATATTTTAAGTACACAATGAAATCACTATTTCGTGCAGTTTTATTGTTCTATACCATCAACAAACTTTTCGAATATTATAACATTGAATTTGCATAAAGTAACGACATCATTTTTGTACTCAAAAGCTTTTCTCGCCAGGTACAAGTTCAAGGTACAAAATCATGAGAATAGAAAATTGAAAAGGAAGGAATGAACACTACTCACAACTGTTTTTTAAATTAGCCAATCAGAGCTTGGACTGCCAGATCAGTGTTGTTTTGACCAATCAGTGTCTGTAGAACTGAGTAGTCAACCGATCCCCCAAAAGACAAACATTTTCTGTCTGTAAAGCAACGGTTTCCTTGCTATCATCTGGAATGATTCCAGAACAGTCAGGTGACAGGAAGACCTAGTCTTACGTATGATACGGAAGCGGCCATCCATATAAATATCTACACAGTCTGTATTTCCAAGCACATGCTGGCCTATGGCAAAGTCACATTGATCTGTAGAGCTTTTTTGTTTTTCAAACCTAAGACGACCTTTTCAACTGGGAGCTGATGCTTCGAGAATACAGAGGGGAGCGCGCCGCTTAATTCTATCAAATATTCTCGACGTTGTGCAGCTGAATACAATACTAGAACTTTTGGCCGTATCCTTTGGTAAAGAGTGAAATTTTTTTCCCGTCCAACCAACTTTGTCTGCCATTACCACTAAAAATTAAGAACTCGACAATAGCTTTCCGTGTTCTGTCAGGCAGACAATCATTCGTGCAAAGCTTGAATCAATGAAGATCAGTTAGATTTTCTATTTATCAAGAGAAATCAATAAAGAAGATGACGGGTCAACTGACAAAAGCTCTGCTAAGATTAAAACAGGTCGAAAATGTTGTTTAGATAAAAACGCAACTAGTTAGGTATGCCATATCATTACAGCTTGCGTTACAAAACACAGGGACCCAACGAGTTATCATCTAGGACTCACATGGGTCTTTGTTGCATTTATACCACCCAGTCTGGATCCGTTTAATTCAGGAGGACGTATTTTCCTCTTGAAAAGACATGTTGCTGCGATAAGCAAGGTGTGAATCAAATATCTGCTTACAGCATTGAGATTGTTCCAATAGGCAACGTCTTGGAATCAGCACCTGCTTTTTAAACGAACAAACAAGATCTGGAAAAAGATTTTTTGCAGTGCACCATATCGAAAGACTTGCTACGATGTCCATCCATGTTCTTTTAGAAATCGATGAAAAATACTGTTAGTTCTAGTGATACTATCATTTATTCTACGGAGAATGAGAAATAATTCCAACAATTATTTTCTAGGGGAGATTAAATTACGACACAAACTAATGTTTTGAAAATATATCGTTGTACAACTTGTATTGATGTTAGCCATCTAAACACATCGTCTAATAAGTAAAATTTAATATTAAGGCAGCTTTTAAAAAGATTACATCAACTTCTCAGTACGTACTAAAGGATGTAGGTTTTATGTCAATAAATGTTTAACAATGTTTTTAAATGGTACTTGTTGAGATTATGATAAAAATTCAATTCCACTTGTTCTCTATGGACTGTATATTTTATTTACTCTAACTAATCGACTACAAGTTCTTGCAAAATGATTACTGAGAGGGTTCCTTGAAATTGTTTCTTGAGTGTATTCCGCGATTGGTTTCCAGATCGATATGAGTTTCTATTCTTACAGTTCTACGATACGTGATCTGATTTATGTATCAAATGAATGAATCAGAATTTTTCTTACTTACAAACAATGCTATAACCATATTTGGAAACATAAGGTCTCCTAACCCATATTTCTCTACAGTGCCCCATCAGCACTATTTTTATTACAGAAATGGTAAAAATGATTGGATATCGGAGTTTTTTAAAATTAGATATCTTTCTTGTTATCGATCAAGGATATCGCTTATCACCCGTCAACTCTTGACTTCGGCAAAACCAGGTATCATTTTCAATTTTTCCTTTAAATATTTAGATTATTTCTTGATGTATACCTTTATAATTTATTTCCTTTCATAAAGGTCATACTAAGGAAAGGAATAAAAGCATGAGTTGGTTCTAAATTTAAGAACCATTTTTTAAAATGAGGAAATTTGACTTTTAAAAGACCGTTTTAGTTCCCGCAGTTTAGTTGTGTATTGCCCACATTACAACTATTTTGATTCAGATCTGCCATACAATTAAACATCAAAATATCACTTCTTAATGTCACATATAATAGAAGTCTGTAACACTTGAGGGCGTGACATAGGAGGCAAATATATGATAGGAGGCTCAGCCCAGTCCCCGAACAGACTAGGGTTAGGCATAGGTCTATAGCAAAGGGTGCTAGGGGCTTGATTTCCCGAAAGTTCATTTAGTACATATTGGCGTGCTTGGTAAAAAAGTTTTGCGACGAAAGAACGGTGAACGGTCAGATAGAAAAGGCCACGCCCCCTTAGATAGATTACCTCCCATACGCTTATACCCTTATGTTACCTTAGAATCGGGTAATTCACCCATTCCCGTCTTAAAATGTCTATGAAGTATTGTAAATTCTTTTTTAGCTTCCCTCTCATATGACCCTCATAAATGCATCGTCCCTTGGCTGATTTGCCGCAACCTTTTGTTCGACCGTGAGCTTTGGCCCCTATCTTTCATTTTCGTTGCCCCCCTCAAGGGTCAAAATGATATTTTTCATGGTGAACCATTGACATATCACCACTTCAAAACCACTTTCTCCCAAGCTAGAGACGTGCACAATTTGGAGAATTCGGTCTTTGAAAACACAGAAACTCAAGCTTCCTTTTGCCAACGAACGCCATTTTCTTTA